>CAUYQG010091235.1:0-23942 GCA_963574415.1 Tarsius wallacei | reverse complement strand
TGAAGATGGAACTCCACCCTTTGCTTGGTTTTAAGTATGTATGGAATGTTATGATAGGGCATAGTAGTAGTGGTGGTCAGACATGGAAATGGTGGGGAGACAAAAATATACATGTGAAATAAACAGTATTTTAATAAAGTAAAAAAAAATATATATATGTCTAATTGTATTGCACTTAAAGTCTTCTTAGTGAGGATTATCTTTATATACATGAAAATTTACCAGACAATGTAAGGACTAGAGCAGCAAAAATGTTATCATAATAAAAATTGGAAGGTTATAGCAACAAGAGATAGAAATGAGAAGAAGAAAAAAAGGAGGTTGTAATAAATAGGAAGTATATTAGGGATTAAAGGATAAGAGATTGCTGTTTTGTAGGTCAAGAAATGTCAAATATCAGCAATTTCAGGTGTTTATACTTAACTCCTTCCCTGTGACTACCCAGTTCTAGTAACGTCCAAATCATTTAACAGAAATACAACCAGGGTTCCCAGAGCAAGTAATTTTCATTTCTATCACTGGTTGTAAAACAAGTGGTAGGCATTGTGAAAACTTCAGTTGCTACAGCAATAACCTCCCAAACAGCCAGATTGCTGAAGTGTGTTCAAGTGTAGGTAATTCTTTCTACTTCTTTCTCATCATATATTTAAACAAACACACACCTTTTTTGTAATCAGTTTCCCCAGAACACATGTCTATATAAGAATATACTCAAGTAAATTTATTTCTAAAGTGACTTTACTTCTGACATGTAAAATATTATTTGAATAATGCAGAAGAAATTCATTCATAAAAATATAAATAGAAAGAAGTTTGATAATTCTATGTTAACAGAACTCATCAAAGTCACCCTATCTCAGATCTTTTTAATCAGATATTTTCAAAACTGTAAAATCTACCACCTCTTAGAAAAATTCTTAACACATTCGTTTTCATTATAGTTGTCACAATTATGTTTGTGGGACACATTAAAAACCAAGCACCTCTATATATTTTTAAAAATTGTCCAAGCAGTAGGTGAGCTGTAAATGACTTTGAGAATCTGTTGAGAGATATGGAGCCTTAATCTAAAAAAATTCAGACATTCCAAAATACCTGTTGTTCGTATAATAGGAGGCTCAATAACCCTGGTTAAGAGCTTCTAAAAGATTAATGCAATTCTTTTAATTAATTTTACCCCTTTTGCTACAATTTATCCTTCTTATCATTGATCTTTCTTTTCCTTAGACAACACTATAGGAGATAATAAATTCTTCACAAACTCCCCCATCTCTACTGTATCAGTCTCTTGCAAAATGTGGTGTGTGTGTCTGTGTGTGTGTGTATATGTAATTTCAACAAAGTTGTAATCTTGAGATTTTTAATTTTTGAAGTCAACATTATGTCATACATAATATTTGGAATTGTAATTTCAAGTGTACACACAATAGTCAATTGAAAATGCTATGATGCAATTTTTATTACCAGATACAATTTTTAAAAAATTTCCTTAAAATAAACATAAGTAGAGTGTTTATGGATGTGCTATCCCCATTATTTGTTAAGCAGTTTTGTAGCTATTTCCAGTGCAACCAGAAGTGTATGCAGTCCCCTTTACATGTTGTAGTATTAGAAAATTATCTTAAAATTATCTATGGACAGTTCAGTAGATGGAAGACATGTTAGTCTTCCCAAACACCAGATAGCATCTATTACCCACTAAGAGATCTCCATTGCCTATGGAATTAAATCCTTGGTCTATTATTCAAAATCCTTCACAATCTAGCCTCTATATGTGACTCCAAATTGATCTGCCATAAGTCTTAAACTGTTCCTGCTAAACCGGCCTGTGATCCCGGCCCCAAACACACCAGGCCCAACCCACCTGTTTGCAGACACCGCTCTTGGAACGTGCTTCTCACTCTTCTTCCTCTATTCAAATCTCCCCCTTCCTTCAACATCGATATCAAGTCCATGCGCCCCATGACAATTTAGCTGAGGGACACAGATATCAAGCAGCGTCCTTTCTGCCCTTGGACCCTATTGTCTAGCGCTTATATCATACATTTATCACCTTGGTTTATAAATTAGCTTTTTTTTTTGAGTTGGAGTTCCACTCCTCGCCCAGGTTGAAGAGCAGCAGCATGCTCACGGCCACCCCAGTGTCAACCTGCTGGGCTCTGGCGATCCTTCCGCTTCAGTCTTCCAACTAGCCAGAACAACAGGCACGCACTACTGCGCCCAGCTAAAAATTAGCTTTCAAAAAATGTAATTCTCTCTCCTTCCCAACTTGAATTATAAACGATTTCTCTAACACCACCCTCTGTACTGGGCACACAGTAGGTACCTATTAACTGTGAGGCTGATCATTAAGTGTTTGATATATAGTTATACTTTCCTGCATAAGATCCTGGGCATGAACTTGCATAAAATTTGTGAAAACATATGAATTAAATTCACCTCCTCACAGACTGATGAGTGTGAATAATCAGTTCTTGCCCTTCTCTCCATATTGGCACTCTGTTCTTCTATGCCTCCTGTACTTCGAGAGTCCTTAATTCATTCCATCATGCCCATCAACTCATTTGTCATTATTTCTCCCTTCCCCAGAACTGTCCTCTTCCTCAGTTATGCTATCATGTTTCCATTTCCTTTTTAGCTAATTTCTTCTGTATATTCATAAGGGGCAGAATGGCTCAAAGTTCTGGGGTTGTGACTCTCTAACGGTTAAGAGTCCTGGGTTCACATTCCAGCTCTGTCCCCTTACTAGTTTGTGACCTTAGACCTTTTGCCTCTTCAAAACTGATTTTACACATTTGCAAATGACCATAACAATGGTAAACTATCTCACAGAGTCTCAAAAAATATCACAGTAATGCAAAGAATTATGTCATTTATTAGTATATTCTTAATATTGTTAACTTTTAATAATCACCTTACATCTCGATATGCCTATTTTATAAATTCTTTATTTTAAAATTTTGTCACTTCTCCCAATTATTCTTATTTTCCTACTATTGATCATACAAATTTTCTCCACCTTATCTTTTTTTCTTATTATTCATGGAAAAATAAGTGTCATTAATTAGTAAAGAAAAACTGTGCTACGAATTGATTATCAGAATAGAAAAAAAAAACAACAACAAAAACTGAAAACAATTTTGCTTACCTGTGTGTCCTTTATCTAGAATTCTCCATTGGCTTTTTTCTTTCCAAGTTCATTGCAAGTGCATGCCTTCTATTTCATATGCAGTTGTGCACCATGAAAGATGTTTTGGTCAGTGGTGGACCACATATATTGTATGGTCTCTTAAGGTTATATTGTATTTTTATTGCACCTTTTCTATGTTAAAATACACAAATACAGTTGTGCACTTTGTTACAGTTGCCTACAGTATTCAGTACATGAACCTGCTGTGCAGGTTTGTAGCCTAGGAGCAATAGGCTATACCATAGAGTCCAGGTATATAGTGGGCTACACTATCTAGGTGTGTGTAAGTACATTCTGTGATGCTCACACAACAGTGAGATGCCTAGCAATGCATTTCTCAGAACATATCCCCATCCTTAAGCAACACATGACTGTGTATACACACACACACACACACACACACACACATGCTCATACTTCTTTTTCCCATGCTGGTAAAGCTGATACTGTTTCTTTACTCCTTTTATTGACAACCATACCCCTCCAAATAGAATGAACACTCTAGCTGCCATTTCTAAAACCCACTACTGTCAAAATCATCCTTTATAAAGTAATAAAATATCCATAGAAAAATAAAGAGATGTTGCCCATCTCTGGGAAAGAATAGGGAGATCCTCCCAGATGCGAAGGATAGAGTGAGCAAAGGTGAGGCTAGAGTCTGGTCTGACCAGGAGAGAGAGCTACTTGATACTGGGCTTGGTTGTCCATGATCAGCCTGGAAAGTGATGGGCACAGTCCTGTCTGAGATGGGAAACCTGATGTGGCAGCGTGGCCCACTGGACATCTTGTCTGTAAGTGATTCAGGCACACCTGAAGGAGGAGGCA
Source organism: Tarsius wallacei (assembly GCA_963574415.1). Lineage (NCBI taxonomy): Eukaryota > Metazoa > Chordata > Mammalia > Primates > Tarsiidae > Tarsius > Tarsius wallacei. The sequence goes on along the minus strand of CAUYQG010091235.1, from coordinate 19,927 downwards.
GGCTACTAAATATTACTCCCCCTACTTGCTTTCTTCAGGCTATTTCAAAATAAAAAAGTATCTACTAATTACACAATGAAACATTGTTATGCCTCTGATACATTTAATATTTTATGTAAGATAAGAAATGAGAAATGAAGAGACAAATTACGGAATGGGGACATTTGACCACTTTGCTATTTATATTATATTAGGACATGGTTATATAATAAAAGGTAGCATTCACTGAATCTATCACTGTTTTTTGGCATATTACATCTATTAACTAAATTAATCCTCACAACAATATTGACCTATTTCTTTCACCTATTTCTAGTTACTACTGCCATTTTACAGAAAAGGATATGGAATGTGAGAGAAGTTAAGTAATTGCCTAAAGCCACACAGCAAAATTGTGGAGCCGGAATTTTTTTCATGTACATACCCTAGTGTTAGTGTTGGTTTGCACTCTTTCAAACCAGAGATACCATCACATTGGAATTTGTATTAATACTCATGTTGACTATACCTTGCAAATCATAATCATATGCTTTTTAAAGCAATAAATGCTTCCGCCACTAATGTATTTTCCTTCACAGAAGAGACAGCAGATTTCTTACATTTTTTTCTCATAAAAAAATCAAAGATGAGAGAGTGGAAACTTCCCCCATCAGTTTCTCACCTGGCTGGTTCATGTCCTGTGAATCTGTTCCACCAGCCAGCTTCCTTTTCTTGAATTTTCACTGAAAAGATCAGGGGCTGGCTGACTGGCTGCCAGGTAAGGGATGGCAATTTCAAGAATGCTTGGGAGATCTCAGATTCAACTATTTTGATTTCTCTTCCATCCATGAGATGCGGAAAGTGGCTACCTGCTGATCTCACACAAACATCTCCAAAGACATGTCTCCTTAGAGCTAATTCCAGGGCAGTGGAGTGAAAAATTCTTTTTAGTGGCTTTCAGATTTATTTTTTCCTCCAACTGAACCACAGACATCTTACTGCTGTTATAAACGGACTGCACATTGCCTTCCCATACCTCCAATGACATTCCTGGGAGGGATTACAACTCATACATAGGACAAACATAAGACTTGATATCTTTCTATTAACTATCCATTGTTTCCCTTTGTTGCTTAATTATTTTCCCCCCTCTTTCTCTTTTCCACAAGCAGCAGAAGGTGCTACCATTGATGGGGATTAATATTATACCAAAAATGAAAGCATATTTTCAATTACCTATCTTTAAATCAAGACATGAATCTCTTTGAATTGAAATCACCTTACACACAAATGTAACCCCACCAACACATCTTATTCTGGTCTGTATCAATTGTTAGTGGACCATGCACTCTGCTTCATTCAGATGATCTCTCTCTATTTCAAGATTTCGCTGATCTTATTTTCTATAGTTAATTACTCATATTGAAAAGGTTGTCTCATACCATACTTCTCATTTACATAAACGAGGCAGGCAAATCCATGACAGGACCTTAAGCTTCTTCCACCCGCCAAGTGCCCCTTCCTGGCTGTCTAATCCAATTTGACGCTTTTTGCGGAAGGGCTTCTATTATTTGGTATGTTTGCATACATTTGTGTGCACTTGGAAGAATGGATGCAGTGTTTGCAAAAATAAAATAATAAAAAGCACAGAAGATTTTTAAGAGGATGCAAGCCAGAGAGATTAGCTGATTTAAAATTATTTGTAGGAACAATGTACTTATCAGCAAATCCTCACATGTACCTCCCAGCTCTAAAACAAACAAATAAATATTTGTAGGCATTTACAGCTAAAATTATTTGCGTTTAAAACAATATTATCTATTGAATTTTCAGAAATCTTGGGTTTTGATTACAAATACATTATAAGTTATGTGCCTTCCTCGCCCTCAAAATTGTGCTAGTCAACTACAGTTTCTCAAATTCTTCTAGTGTTCACTAGAAACTTTAAAATGTTCTAAAGAATTTTACATAAGGAAACCCATCCTAATTCTATATAGACCCATTAAACTTAAGTTCTCTGTTCATTCTGATACGCCTTAACAATTTTCTAGACACAGTGTTAAATTCAAGTAAAGAACTGAATATAAAAAAATCATTCTTAGCTAAAAGAATAAAAAATATCTCTTAAATAATGACAAGTAAATAAATAATTTTAAGTAAATGACCACAGTTAAATAGATTCCTTTCTAAATTAAGATAAAATTTTAGTTAAGGTAATAGATAAGATAGGAAATTCCTAAGAAGGGTCTTTCCAGTGTTATTAACAAAAACAAATAATAGCAAAAATAAATATTTTGCATTATAGTGGAAAACTGGTTAATGCATTGGATATTTCCAGAACTTATGTTTTACTGCTATTAAATGTCATAGCATATATTGTTCTCCTAAAGTAGCAGAGCTTCAAGTCAATAAACAATAAAGTTTAAGGAACCATTTATGCTCTTTGGTGCCACTGATATTTTGTCCCATTAAATTTAAATTCCCCAAATATTTACTGAATGACTATTGTGTGAAATATACCATTTTAGGGGCTGTTGGCTACAGATAAAAAGTTTGTTATAGGAGGAGCCATATAAATTATTTATCTTACATTTCTCATTTTATAGTTGAGAAAAATCAAAGTACACAGAGACAATTTCTCAGTACAGGTAATAGGGTCCTAACCTTATTTCTAAACAAAAACACATGGAACCTACCATGCTGCCCATCAAAACTACACTGGAAAAAAAATGTGGTACATATACATGATGGAATATTAAGTAGCCATAAAGAAGGACAAAACTATGAACTTCACAGTAACCTGGATGGACTTAGAGTCTCTAATACTGAATGATCTATCACTGAAACAAAAAACTGAGTATCACATGTTCTCACTCATAAGTGGACCTTGAACAATTATAACAATTGTTATAATTGTTATATTGTTAAATTGCTAAATAAAGAGATGAATTCAAACAAGAATACTGATCGTTTTACTGTGTACATTATATGTGAACATAAAAGAGAACTGTAATGAGAATACAAAGTCTGATTCAGGCTCATCTCTAAACCGTGGTAAGCTGTGTGATGCTGGGAAGTTACACAACCCAGAAAGATTCCTCAATTATGCAGTAAGACTTTTGCTTAATTATAAGCATTAAATATGGCACAAAATTCCCAAAACCCCATGGAAAGAGTTTTGTCTCAAAATTAGGAAAATCTACCTAGGTATTAAAGCTGTTCAAAAATGACATACTCGTCATTGTAAAATAGTGGATGATATGTTGGAATTTTTACAGCAACTTATATCTTAGGATTGGTCTAGTTATTCTTAAAACCTCTTTGAAGCTGATCTACTGTATCTCTGCTATGAACTGAATGTTTGTGTCTCTCCAGAATTTGTAAATTGAAGCCGTGATCCCCAATGTGATAGCATTTGAAGTGCAGCCTTTGGAGGTAATTAGGCCACGAGGGTAGAACCTTCATGATGGCATTAATACCCTTATAAGAAGAGACATAGCAGAGATGAGCTCTCTCTCCACAATATGAGGATATAGCAAAAAGGTATCCATCTGCAAACCAGGAATAGAGAGCCCTAACCAGGAACCCCGTGGGTGGGCACCTTAATCTTGGATTTCCCAGTCTGGGAATTGTGAGAAGTAAGTTTCTGTTGTTTAAGCCATCCAGTCTATGGTACTTTGTTATAGCAGCCTGAGCAAATTAAGATGGTCCCAAAAGCTATGTCATTCCCTGCAGGCTGCACAAGTTCAGTAAAGCAAGAGTAAGTGATGTATATGGGACCCCAAGAGTTGAAACTGGGAAACAGATAAAAACAGGTCATGCCAACTGCCATGGGCTGTGGTAGCCACTGATGGGCATTAAGCATGGGATGATCCGATTTTTATTTAGAAAGGTTTCTTTGATGACTGTGTGGAGGATAGATTTGAGAAGTTGCTAGGGAGACTAGCTGTGGTAATTCAGGTAAGAAATTATGCAGGCTTGGAGGAAGACAGTGGGGGTGGAGAGAAGACAATGGCTGTGAGACTTATTTAAGACACAGTGTCAATATGACTTAGAAAGAATAGAAGGGATTTAGAAATATCACATCCAATCCTTTATTTTACGGATGAGGAAACAGAACCAGACGGATTAATTTACTAGTTTAAGAACCTACATTTAACCAGTGGCAAAACTAAGACTAAAATTATTTGAATTTCCTATTTTTCAGGGCTCATTTTCCTCCCAACACAGTATGTTTTTATACATGTTAAAATGTTTTTCAGATGAAAGAGATATATAATCTAATATTAGTTTTCTTTATTATTAAACACATTTGTATAGGCTAAGTTTTAGCATCCTACATCAGTCCATATTTCTACTCACTACATGGTTAATTAGCTGGTTAATTCCATTAGGTTGATTTTCTAAAATAATAACATATAGATTTATTATGAGACTTAATTCTTTTATCCCACCTCTTACTCTGTTGTAAATAGAGGACAAAAAGTGCTGGGTTTGATATCACCTATTATAGCGATGGTGTTTTTCTGGCCAATATACATGAGACTTGAGAAGAGTAATTGACAGAAAGATTGGAGCAGGAGTACAGTCTGGCCCTCTAATATCTAGAGCTGGCTGTCCAATTCAGTAACCACTAACCACTTGTGGCAACTGAGTACTTGAAATGTGAATAGTTCATTCTGAAATGTACTGCATGAATACATATATGTTGCATTTTGAAGGTTTAGTAGAAAAAAAACCCAGAATGCGAGCTATCTCATTAATTGTCATTACATTTAGTCATTACATGTTAAAATGATAACATTATAGATTTATTGGGTTAAACAATAAATAAAACATATTAAAATTAATTTCACCCGTTTCTTTTTGCTTTTTAAAAATGCAGCTACTAGAAAATTTAAAATTACATATGTGGCTTACAAATTTCTAGTACATTGTGCTACTCTAGAAATTTACAACATATTTTGAAGATGTAAGGCATTGATAAATAACATCATAGCTGCCAGGTAAGCAATATAAGAAGCTCAGAAGATAAATCTGTCCAGGATTGTCAGGCATCAGGCTCCAATCCTCCAAAGGCTGAGAAAGAAAACGCCAACAAAATAAAGTCCTGGCTTCCGTCTCAAATTCTGAATGAGAACTATCCCTTGAGGATTTGACCCAAAAAGACCTTCTAAGGATATATATTCCTCAACTAATCCTCAGTCCTCAAACCCTGCAAGTTCATAAGCTGTATTAGTGTTTTTATAACTCAAAGGCATCCAGGATGTGCCTGATAAGGAGTTCCTATAAGCCAGAAACTTTTGCTTATGAGGATAGAACCTAGCAGAAAGTTTTGAGTGGCTTCCAAAAATGTGAGAAATGTCTCAAAGCGGGCAGCACGAGGCGCTCTCCTTGGTACTGACATCTGTCTTTGGTGGAGCTCAGTCCTGGTTCCCTGTAGTGTGAGTTGAACACCCTTGCCTTTTTGCCTTACCTTGCTTTGCCCGCCCTAAACCTGTCTCCTCGTCACCTGTGCATGTCTTAATCACCGCACTCACCATGTTCTATAAGGGTGTGTTTAGACATTCATCTCTCCCACTGAATGGAGCTTCTTGAGGTTAAGAACAGCATTTTATATTCATCTTTGTACTCCAAATACAGCGGTTGGTATGAAGTAGGCACTCAATAGATGAATAAGTGTCTACATGATGCCTCTAACTACTATATCTTCTCTGCTGGGCTGCACCAAGCCAAGCACAGGGAAGGATTTAAGAAAAAGATAGATTATAAGATGTAATTTTGTGTGTGTGTGTGAGCAGAGATATTGTGTGTGTATGTAAGTGTATGTGTGTGTGTGAATATGTGTGTAGGAGGCACTGTGGAACATTTCAGAGGAGGGAAGGTGCCAGAGAAAGACCCAGAATGGGAACAACACAGTGTGTTTAGAGCGTGACAAGCTCTGTTAGGCTGACGTTGGGGGTTGTGAGGAAGGAGTCAGAAATAAGCCTTATCTGGCAACTAAGGAGATTGGTTGTTATCCTTAGGCAAGGAACAAGAGCCTCAGAAAGATTTTATTTAGGGGACTGAAAGGATAAAAGGAGTATTTTAGGGAACAGCACATTGTGGGAGAGAGGATCAAAGGCAAAAATAGCGCTTAAAAAAGTTACTGGGGTATGACGGAGGGGAAAGGCTCCTTGGTCTTGATTTTTCAAGAGGAGTTTGCAGAAAATAAGAATTGGGAAGGAATGTCTTTAGAGGCAGCCAAAGAATGTGTGAGCTATCATGATGGGAGAGTTGTATTAGAAAAACAGGATTTGGGGAAGTTTTGCTATATGATGGGCTGTGCATAATCTGTGCGCATAAAACTCCAAGTCCAATCTATATATTTTTTCAGGGATTTCGCAGGTGGGCTAATGAGTAATTAAATGTGACTCTGCGGCCTAGAAACTGGCCAAAGAGAACACTGGCTTATCAGTTTTCACACTGGTTACATTTAATTTTTAAATTTTTCTATGAAAATAACTTTCATTTCTACTTTTATAAATTACCACAAAATATCAAATTTTACTAGTAAAAAACAAAATACTGGACGTTTTTTAAAAAAATCTCCTTATCCGTTCAGTGGCTACCTTGCATAGCTTCAACCTCTCAACATCTCTCTATTTCCTTGACTCCATCTCCCCAACTACTGTTTTCAGTCTTTGTTCACTTATATAGCTGGACATTCATCCTCTTGTTTTCTCTAACTTAGATCTTCCTAACGCCTGATGAACACATTAATATGCAAACTAAAGTTTTAAAAAAATGAAATATAAAAACATTCTATAGCTGTAGTATTTTATACTTCCTAGGCTGAGAGTTGGTTACATTTTATTTTTATTAATGCTCTGAGCCTCTTGGCAATTTTACCTTTTGGGTATTTAAGTCACTGTTCTTGTTACCACTCTTTCAATGTGTGTTAGGTATTAGCTCTTAAATCTTGTTCTGAGTCAATGATTCCATCTATTTTTAGATCTTATTTGCTACCATGTATATGACATTCTATTATTATGAATGGCTGGATTCCACTTTTGAGTGAACAAGAAGCACTCCCTGACACCATAAGACATTTTTTACTGTAATCTTTCTATTTCCCTGCTCTAAGCCACAATAGCTTCTCACCAGGATTATCATAACAGCCTCTTGATCCATCTCCCTGTTCCTACTCTTATTCCCTTGTGGAAGTCACAGTAATAGTTTAAAACAAAAACAGATCATACATACTGTTCAAAACTCTCTAACAGCTTCTCATCATCTTAAAAATAAAATCCAAATTCCTTGCCATAGCTATGAGGTTCTACATGACTGGGCCCTTGTCTATGTGACCAAAGGCCATTTCCCCCATTGGTGACAAGGCTTCACCTACAATGGTTCCTTTAGTTCCCTGAACTTATCAAGTTCTCCCTCACTGCAGGGCCTTTACACTAGCTGTTCCCCACACATTGACCCTTCACTCAAATATACCTATGCTTTAATCATCAACATTCATGTCTCTGTTCAAATGTCACTTTCTCATATGCTGCCTATTACACACTCTGAAATGGCATTCCTGCCCTTTCCTCCATACCCTTACTCTGCTTTACTTCCTTCATGGTATTTACTATAATCATAAGTTGCTGTTCAAGAATCTTAAAATGATAATTCTGATAGACGCTGTTGGTGTTCTCTGATATCTCCTTGGTAGTTATCCTTCTAGGTCTCCTAGTGAATCTGTGAATCTCTGCCTACAGGGTTTCTCTGGAGTGTTCAGTTGACATGTGGGGTAGGCCTGAAGAACTAGAGTTGACACATTAGCTAAGTTGACATCTCAGCCAGTGATGAATGATTTTTGAAAGACAAATATACCAGCCACCTCAACTACTTGGGTAGGACGATTTGGAGACATATTCTAAACTACCTCCCAAGAGCTCACGGTGACATTGAGGCCCACAGTGGTTTCTTGTGCATTATAAAACTCTGACTGGATTTTTTTCCTTTTCTGTCTCACATACACATTCTCCTGTTGTTGCTTCCTGGGACAAGCTTCCAGATGAATTACTCACATTCAAATGCTCATCTCAGAGTCTGCTTTTGGGGCAAAAAAGCTTACTTTATTTTATTTTCTTCTTTCTTTTTCTTCCTTCCTTCCTTTTTTTAAAAATTACATCTTTGAAATTAGAATCACCTTCCATAGATGGATTATCATAGTTTAGTTGATAGCATATTTCTTTTCATTATATTACATAAAATTAGGTTACTTGTTGACTAGGACCACCAATAGCATATATTACATACAAAAGTTTGTCTGTTTTGTTCTTCATTCTCTGGTATGTCCCCGGTATCCCAGACAGTCCCTAGTGCAGACTAGATACTTTATTAAAAAATTTAATCAAATGTGGCATTGAGGGGTGCTGTGGTTTGAGTATGTTCCCCAAAGTTCATGTGTTGGAAACTTAATCCCCAAAGCAACAGTGTTGAAAAGTGGAAATTTTAAAAGGTGATAGATGAATAGATTAATGTCATTATCCTGGGAATAGGTTCCCGATAAAAGGATGAATTCAACCTCTTTCCTCTCACTTGCCCTTCTGTCTTCTGCTATAGGATAATGAAGTGAGGAGGCCCTCACTGGATGCAGGCCCCTTGACTTTGGACTTCCCAATCTTCAGAACTGTAAGACATAAACCTTTGTACTTTATCAATTACCATCTCAGGTATTCTATTATAGTAGCACAAAACAAAGACAAGGAGATTGTATCACCTCCTTTCAAGACCCATAATTGACTCCCTAGAGAAATGGGACACAGAGGTCCCTTACAGAATAGAGTAGCTTTGTCACTGGATTGTGGAAGACCAAGAGGCAACACTGCTAGGTACAAGAAGCAACAGCACTGTTAGACAGATTGGATCAAGGCTCTCTCTGCTGAGTATAGACTTTTAGATAGATTTTGGGATTGGAGTACCTAAGACTCCATATTTGTTTCACTGCAATTTTTTGACAGCTCAGAAGAGGAGTAAACCCATAGAGGGAGATAATAGACTTACTGCTAATATGACATGCTTAAATACTCAACTAAAGATGTATTGAGATGAAGCAGTAATTGTAACTCAAGAACATGGGGCAAGTCACACTGGTTACATTTTTTTGTTGTTGTTTCTTAATGAACTATCTAAAGATATTTTGGAACAAGATGAAGTATAAGTTTAACAAAAGAAAATATTTGTCTCTTTGTATTTCCAGTGCAAACACTGCAGTGCAATTATGTGACTTGTACAGACCCATTAGTCATCCATAGTGAGGTTACTAAAACAATCTCACAGAAAGCAGAGACAGCTGTGCCTTTGCCCTGAGAGTGCCTCGGGGCTTCAGGGACCCCTCTCAAAGCAGAGATTAAAAGACCACTCACTCCCTGGCTGCAGAGTCGTTAGTGCTTGAGTGGCACTAATAACAAAGCCACCATTTAATACAAATTATTGTTATTATTTGTAAGAATGCTTTGTCCTCTAAAAATTGACTGGATCCCACTTATTTCGACACAGCTCATTGGAAGCTTATAAATTCAGGTTGCCAAACAGTCAAAATTGTGAATTTTGCTAACCTGGAATGCAAGATGTTGCATTCTATTGAAAAATCCCTGGAGTCCACCAGTCCATTAAAATAATGAGAGTTGTAATGCTTCCCCAGCAATATTAAGAGCATCTTAATTACTTAATCTCCAGTGAGTGGCACACATATAAGTTTTATGCATAATCTAATCAAAGAGCTACTGAACAGTGTTCTGTGTTAATGTCAAAGACAATTTTCCTTCAAAAGTGATGCTTTGTTGGCCTACATCAGAACTACTACAGAAAGTAAATACAGAGTATTGGGCTTTCCTATGTGTCTCTGCTTGTGATATACCTTTTTTTAATTTAAAATTCTCTGGCAGATTTTTCATGTAACTCTTGGGAGTTGCTATTAAAAAATACATATAGAAATATTTTCATATGTTTTGCAAAATTGTTACTGATGATGTTTTATTTGATAAGTACCAACAGAACAAAGGTAGTTACTGAAAATTTATTTTAGAAAATAAATTTTTGTTCCCCTTTGGGGAGAAAATTGTGTTCTTCCCCTAAACATTCAGTCAACAGCATGAGCCAATTGCTTGAGTCTCTTTTCTCTAAAACCATTTCTCTATAGTAGCCACAAACAGCTATAAAATGTAAGTTTAAAAAACCCTAACAATAGCCGGGCTCGGTGGCTCAGCCTGTAATCCCGCGCCTTGGGAGGCTGAGGTGAGTGGATTGCCTGAGCCCGCGGGTTCGAGACCCGCCTGGGCAGGCGAGACCTCATCTCTACAATAAACTAAAAAAATTAGCTGGGCGTGGTAGTGCACGTCTGTAGTTCCAGCTATTCGGAAGGCTGAGGCGGAAGGATCGCCGGAGCCCAGCAGGTTGAGACTGCACTCCAGTCTGGGCGACGGAGTGAGACGCCAACTCAAAAAAAAAAAAAAAAAAAAAAAATTTATAGCAACATGAGGTGAAGAGGTTGAGTCTAATGTAAATATATAAAAATCTATAAATTGTACCTCTGATTTAAAAACCAAATTATGATGTAAATATTGTTTCATGATTTAATCAGAGTAATAGCAATTTATGCAAAGAAGATCTCTGTGTGTAATCACTCCCTCTTCTGCTGAGGCAAGTGGGATTCTTACCTGTTTTCAGAGACCAGTGTCTCATTTCCAAGGGATTGAGATTAGAAAAGATAAACAGTCAAATATTTTAATATAATAACTACAGTTTCTCATTCATACATATGATTTTTTTCTTTTATTTTATATTTCAGAAATTAACAGAAATGTTTTCTACTTTCATTATTCATACAATTCATTGAAGCTTGGTGATTAGAAGCTGTAACAGGGACATAAGAGCAGATGTCAACTTTACAACCTAACATTGGATTCATGGAGATTACAACTTGTTTCCCTCAGAAGGCTGCTGAATGATATCTTTGCTTTGTAATAAATCTGTGTTAAAATGATGGTGATTATTTTATTACATATTATATTATATTATATTATATATGTATTCCCACTGAGTATAGTTTACTTTGTTCTTTTCCTCTTGATTATTTTGTTACTTAAAGATTTTTGAGTATTTGAGGAGACCCAAGATGGTCACGTGGGTGTAGCCACAGGCACCTTTCTTGCAGAGCAGAACAAAGAAGACAATCCTAGTCACCAGTGACTCTGAGCAGCTTTAGCAAGCTTAGATAGAAGACGCAACCTAATCCTTCAGAGGATTCTTGGAACACATAGGAAGAAAAGAAAGAGAGAGAGAGAGAGAGAGAGAGAGAGAGAGAGAGAGCTAGCGAGATGGGGTGAGTGTTCCTGGAATGGTCTATGACAGTTTGCCTCTCCCCAGCTGGAGTGGGTCTTTAGTCCCATGTGGGAGGAGGCCTGATTAGAGCACAGCTTTGTGCTACTGGAGCCTACTGGAGATGGGAATTCACCCAACTCCTAATGCCAATGTCAGTCAACTCCCGAGAGTGCATTCTCCACTGGCAGTGCTTTGTGGTCAGTTCCCTGGCTGGGAATGTTCACCTGTTGGCTGGACTCACTCAGTACCTTCCAGCAGCGGCTGGCAGTTAGCTCTTAGACCAAGAAGGATTGCCTGCCAGCCTCATTTGCCCCAAAGGCAGGTCCTGCTGTGGCAGGGACTCTACTGCTTTTAAGTTTTGAACGTGGTCTTTGGCTGGGAAGAAGGAGTAGTGAAAGGCACTTGGCAGTCCTGTTTCCTGATAGGAGCATTTCTGGAATGTGGATGGTACTGCCACTCTTGCAGTGCTGCTGCTGTGGCCAGGGGCCCCATTCCCACGCCTGATCCACATAAAGAGTTCACAACTGGGGGTCAGAAAGCAGTCTGGCTGGCCTGGCCATGGGAAAAACATTGCAGCAGAAAGTCACTTTGAGTTCTGAGCATTGTCTAGCATGAGTGATGGAGGTAGAGTAGCTCCTCCCCCCCTTTGTGAACTATTTTGAATGGCAAAAAAGGCTCTAGGGTAGCTAGACCATATCTAACTACAAAACAACAAAACTAAAAAATAATAATAAAAAGGGAAGAGTTGGCCCTCACGAATGAGGAAGAACCAGTGGAAAAACACCAGCAATACTCAAAATTATAAAGAGAAATCACTTGCAAAAGCACATCCCAGTCCCCAAGTAGTGGAATTCATTCAGAATGACCTGTCTCTAATGTCAGACATAGAAATCAGACAATGGATGGTTAAAATGGTTAAGGAGAACCACAAGAAGTTGGAAGCATAGATCACCCAGGCATCAAAAGCCATTCAGGAAGTAAAAGTTGAGCTGCCCAAAAAAAAAAAAAAAAAAAAAAATTCCATGTGAAATTCTAGAAATGAAGAATTTCTTCCTGGAATTTCAAAGCACAATGACAGGACTAAGTGGCAAAATAAACCAGACAGAGAATCTTGATGATCAAAATATTGAAGTAAAGCAATCTGACAAAAATGAAAAACGAAAGACTCAAAATGAATGAGCAAAGCCTAAAAGAGGTGCAGGATAATGTAAAGAGACCAAATCTACAATTGATTGGTATCCCTGAAACAGAAGGAGAAAATGAGAATACCATGGAACAAGTCTTCCAAGAGGTTATCTAAAAGAATTACCCCATCACACTAGAGAAGTGGGAAAAAATTTCCCCTATCACACTAGATAGGAGGGAAAAAATTTCCCCTATCACACAATCTAAACATTAGAGATTCAGAGAATACCTGCAAGATATTACATGAGAAGACTGTCTCCAAGACCCATAGTTATCTGTTTCCACAAGATAATTATGAAAGAAAAAATCCTAAAGGCACCTAGAGAGAAGGGACAGACCATCTACCAGGGAAGACCCATCAAAATTGCAGCAGACTTCTCAGAAGAAATCCTACAAGTCAGAAGGGACTGGAATCCCATCTTTAACATTCTCAGAGATAAGCAATTCTAGCTAGGAATTTCCTATGTGACCATGCTAAGCTTCATCAATGATAGAGAAGTAAAATCCTTTCCAGACATCCAATCCCTAAGAGAATATACCACTTCCAGACCAGCCTTTCAGGAGATGTTTAGGAACGTTCTGGGCACAGAAATGAAAGAATGATTCCATACATCACAAAAGCACAGGCAAGCACAGAGTTAATCAAATATACAGATTATCCACAAAATCTTTTTTAAAAAAGAACAAAACAACTTTTTATAAGCATTATGACTCTCACATGTTAATAATTACCTGGAATGTGAATTAACTGAATGCACCACTAAAAAGCCATAGAATAGAAAACTAAATAAAGAATGTGATCCAACATTCTGCTTCCTCCAGGAAACCCATCTCACTGGAAAGGACAGTCACAGGTTTGAAGTAAGGGGCTGGAAAAATATCTTTCATACAAATGAAAAACAAAATATCATGGGTAACTATTCTTATATCAGACAAAACAGACTTCAAACCAATAAAAGTTAAAAAGGACAGAAAAACCTTACATAATATAAAAGGCTCAATCCATCAGCTAGAAATATTCACCTTAAATATATATAAACCCAACACAGGAGCACCTGGGCTTATAAAACAATTGTTACATAGACACCCAAACAATCATAATCAGAGGCTTTAATACCTACTAACAGCCCTAGACAGGTCACTGAGGCAAAAAACAGGAAGATCAGGAACTTTAATACTCAGCCAATTGGACCTAATAGACATCTGCAGAACACTCCACCCGATAGACACAAAGTATACATTCTACTCATCAGCACATGTCACTTACTCCAAGATTGATCACATTCTTGGGCATAAAACAAGTGTGTACACATTTTGAAAGGATGAAATAATATCAAACATCTTCTCAGACCACAGAGGAATAAAAATAAACACAATCACCAACAAGAACCCCCCTTTCCGAAACACAAAAATACATGGAAACTAAACAACGTTTTCCTGAATGACTGAGGTCAACACAGAAATGAAGACAGAAATAAAAAGAAAACAAATGAAAACAAAGATATAACATATCAAACCTCTGGGACATCATAAAAACAGTGTTGAGAGGGCCATTTATAACATTACAAGCACATATCAAGAAAAAGGAGGAATTACAAGTTAACAGCTTAATGTCACACCTGAGGGAACTGGAAAGGCAAGAACAATAAAATCCTAAATTCAGTAGAAAAACCCAGATTAGGCCAGACATGGTGGCTCAACCTGTAATCCCAGCACTTTGGGAGGCCGAGGAGAGAGGATTGTTTGAGCCCGGGGGTTCGAGACCAACCTGGGCAACTTGGTGAGACCTTGTCTCTACAATGAATAAAAAAATAAGCTGGGCATGGCAGCACACACCTGTAGTTCCAGCTACTTGGAAGACTGAGGCAGAAGGATCGATCGCCTAAGCCCAGAAGATCGAAACTGCAGTGGCCATGAGCGTGCCACTGCACTCTAGCCTGGGCAGCAGAGTGAGACTCCAACTCAAAAAAAAGAAAAACCCAGATCACTAAGATAAAGTCACAATTGCAGGAAATAGAAGACAAAAATCAAACAGAAGGGATTAAAAGGACAAAAAAGTGGCTATTTGAAAGGATAAATAAGAATAATAAACCCTGGCCAGACGGGCTAAAAAAAAGGGAAAGTCCAAATAAACACAAATAGAAAGACCTTCACCTGCATGCAATGTACTTTTGCAGTAAATTTGCACTTATACTACACAATTCTAAAATAAAATTAGCACATAGAAAAATAAATATATTAATTGCAACTTCTTATTCACTGACTTTGATAATTCTTTTAAAAATGTTTATTTATAGTTGACAAATAATAATTGTCAAATGTGGTACAATGTCATGTTGCACATCGTAGAATGATTATATCAAGCTGTGTAAATTCTTGTGTAAAGAAGATAAGATGATTGTTACTTGTTGGCACTTATTTAGAGCATCTCTATCATCTATCTATCTATCTATCTATCTATCTATCTATCTATCTATCTATCTATCTACACACACATATTTTGTATGCACTTGAAAGGTAACATTGAGTTATGTGAGTATAGAAGTTATATGCATATAACAAAGGTCATTGTAAACCTATCTCAGAACACATCATTTCGCTGCTCAAGATTATACTTTATATATTTGTATAAGGTTCCTAAAGAGTGTGTCCGAGTCAGTGAATGTTTAATTGAAGTCACTATGTGCTGGAATTTCATGTTAGCACACAATCTGTCAAAATTTGCCTTTATTGGTCCAACAGATATTTTCCACAAGATTTTACTAAACAATCGAAGTTAGTCCTTGCCTTAGAATTCAATGATTTTGGAATATTTATTCTCATATCATTATGTTTGATGAAGTAGTTGATGATAAAATTACTTGTGATGTATTCCAGGATCTTCAGAGCAAGTTAATTATTACTAGCATCATCAAGCTTTTTGGTACACAGGCATGAAAATTTCAGGAATACTGAAAATTTTAATAGAATTCTTTTTGGTACTTTGCAATTGCCTTATTGTTGAAGAATATTGAAGAATGATGCCTTAGCGATTTGTTAGTATAAAAATAGACTCCAAAGTGATTTTTATTTCAATCCATTGATTGAATTTAAGAAGCCCATGAGCTATCCAAAATGATAACCATAATAAGCATGACACATTTTAACATTTATGTGTAAACATTATGATTAAAATACGCACTAACCTATTGTAGAGCAATATGTTAATTATATACCATTTAAAATGTTTTTAAACATCAAAGTGCTATTTCCAGAAAATGTCAAATTTCTGCTATTAATTTGTCAGGGTAGTAAAGGTTAAACTACCCTGAGAGAGAAACTGTTTTTCCTTGTAGCCCAGGTAACAACCTGAACTCTGTGAGTGTGCATGTGTGGGTACACATACTTGTTCAATCTATGTCTGTGAATAGATGATATGTTTAAGAAGCAGAGACGATTTCAGGTATCAAATAGGAGAACTACCCTTCTGCTCATTAATAATATAATTTTAATATTTGCTTGGCCCACTCTTTGTCAAGACAGTGCTGTCAACTCTCTACATTTGGGAAACACATTACTGTTCTTACTAATTGTCCTTTTTAAGTGATCTTTTCAATAATGTTGATGCAGCATAGACATTAAAAAAGCTAGGTCAACTAAGCTTTACATTTTTCCAGTTTGATCCTAACTTTATCAAATCCAACAATGGTAATTTTACTTCTTTTTCTTTACTGTGAATAATTTAGTTTTAAAGAAATATCAATTATCCCTTATGAGGTGAATTCTCCATATACAAATAATAAGCTAAGATGGTTACCTTAGAATTTACTTGAACTTTATATGTTCTGTAAATAGCTTTGCTTAATACATAACTCTGTTTGTATTACCATTAAAAAAGTCTCAGTAAAAGAGTGAAAAAAGTTATCAGAAATTTTTTAGCATCAAGGACAATCTATTACAAATTCAGAAGAAACTGTTTTATTATTTTATCACAATAAAGAGTGCATTACTATTTAAAAGTTGTTCTAGTGTTTATCTGATACATTTTTGTTCAGTGTTTCCATTCTTAAACATTTCATTAATTGTCAAAATAATACATGTTTACTCTTAAGATGTTTTGCATTACAATGAAATAATTCTTACCTTGCATTTATAAGCATGTCAAATGAGATTTTTAGAATTCATGTTCTTAGAAGATTAAAAGTACAAGTTTAACAGTAAGCCAATCTTAGTGATTTTTAAAAGTATAATGGCAATGCTGTCATACGCATTTTGAGTAGGAAAGGATTACATACTTAATAATTTCATATTACTCAACGTGGCCACTAGATAGCAGTATAAGTCTTTAGACACTAAGATAAAATACAACTTAGATAATTTTACAGTTACATGTTTGCTAACAGTTTGCACTAAATCTCACCAAAAGAAGAAATGTGAAGTGAAAAATCAATGTTATGGTATAAAGTATTTCTGAGTTGTATTCTATTCTGGTATTTTTCTTCTTGAAATTAAACAGTAATCTTGAAGTTAATTTTAACTGTTGACAATCACCTCAACTAATTATATTTTATTTATTCATTAAATACAAAACTTTATGCATTTGTTACGGAGTATGATGCTCAATGATATCAGAAAAATGTGAAAATACTACTGTTTAGTTAATATGTACTATATTTTCAATGTTGTCATTAAATTATGTCAGTGAAAACATACTGCTTATTTTTAAAACGTATGAATTTTATCGTTGAAGATAAATTTTTAACTCACCTATGTGTAGAAATCAAGTAGAGTGGTTTAGACTTTTGATACAATTGCAAATGAAGCGCATATCCTCCAAATTTTGTAAAAATGCTAAAAGAGACAAAGATGAGGAGAATCTGTAGCATCTGTTGATGTACACAAAAGGATGTCATTAATGTGATAAAAGCATTGATGAGTTTTTGGAAGATATAAGGTAAGTGGAAAGAAACTAAAAACAAAAAGAAAAAAATGTATATATGGCCTCTTAGAAACCTAAAACAAACAAACAGGTGTTCCAGGGAAGTGGGCGGACCATTTTCCCCAACAATCACGGGAAAAGTAGAGGTTGGGAACAGAAATGGGAAGTATAGTAACAGATGAGATTTAGAGACCTGAAATTGTGTGATACACAGCCATATACAATAAGAACAGCTGCCAGTCATGTTTAAAGCTAGCAAAAATGCAGTCTACATTGAGTGCATAATACTTTTTGAAAATCTCATTTTGTGTATTTGTGTTTAAGAATGTCTCTGACTGTATTTAAAGTATTTTGAGACTACCACAAAGTGTTTATAAGTGAAATTATTTTTGTAACAGAAAGGAAAAGTCTCAGAGTTTAACACAGAGAAGTTGCAGCTGGAAGAACTATGCTCTGGGTCAATGAACGCTGTGGTTTATACTTGTGTGAGTGACAATGCTAAAGGGATGTAGATTTTCTTGAGAGACCAATGTAATTAAGCAAGGGGGTAGGTCCTTTATAAAATATTCTTTATCAGAACTGCAATTTTTCAAAATGACTGCATTTCTTGAACTCTACAATTTAATTTTTTCTTTAAAAAAAAAAAAAAAACTTTTTGGCTGGGCGTGGTGACTTTGGGAGGCCAAGGTGAGAGGATTGCCTGAACCCAAGAATTCAAGATCAGTCTGAGCAACTTGGTGAGACTTCATCTCTACAATAAATCAAAAAATTAGCTGAGTGTGGTGGAGCATGCCTGTAGTTCCAGTTGCTTGGAAGGCTGAGGAGGAAGGATCGCCTGAGCTCAGAGATCGAGGCTGCGGAGGTCATGAGTGTGCCACTGCACACTAGCCTGGGCAACAGAGTGAGACTCTGACTCAAAAAAAAAATCCCAACAACTTTTAAGATCTGAATCAACAACCAAACTGTTCATTGATACCCTGTTTGATAAAAGAAAGAACTTTGCTCTATCACTTTGTCAAATTTATGTACTGCCAAGAAATCACCAAAACTTTAACAGTAGCTAACACTCATTAAAATCTTCCTATATGCCAGTTACCATCCTAAAAACTCTTTATATTCATTCTAAAAAATTGTTTTCTGAATAACTCATTAATGAAGTTACTACTATTCTTAAAAGAGGTCTAAAGCAAAAAAGGCAGTGCATTTGTAGTGAGTTGTAATCCAGAAATGCCAGTTTCCCAACCCACACGTATACTATTTGTGGTAGGCAGAATAATGACCTTTCCAAAGACCGGTAAGATATGACCTAATCCCCAGAATTTGTGAATATGCTATATTATATGACAAGAGGAATGACAAGTTGCAAATGAAACTCAGGTTTCTAATGAACTGACTTTAATGTAATCACAAGGCTCAATGTAATCACAGGGGTCCTTAAAAGGAGGAAAAGGGAGGCAGAAGACCACCAGAGAGATGCTAGCATGAAAAGGACTCAGACTATTATATCTGGCTTTGAAGATAGCAGAGAGGGTCACAAGCCATAGAATATGGGCAGCCTCTAGAAACGAAAAAGGCACAAAAGCAGATTCTTCCCAAGGGTCTCTAGAAAGAACACAGTCCTGCCAACATCTTGATGTTAACCAGTGACTTAGAAGGATCTTATGAGGACACATGGTTTGAGACTTGGCATCATTCATAGAATAAATGCAATGTTTGAATCCAATACTTTTTGGATAACTAAGTTCTAATAAAATTTAACCTTACTCATGTTAGACAACAAATGTGATCAGATTTAAAAAGCTAGCTTAATATTTTAAAACTTAACTAATTGTTAGGTTATAAAGAGATAGAAGAAAGAGGTAGAAGACTTCTACGAGGACTGGGGAGCAGATCTTGGAAGAAAATATCAATATTTAGAGTAGCATAACGAAGTTAGACAAGGTAAGCATGAATGAAATGTTGCAAAGTTTTATTTTCTCTTTATTTTTTAAGCCAAAAATACAGTTAGCAAGACCCCTGAGCCTGAGTAAATATAATAAAGATGGTTTTAAGTATTTTAAGGTATTTAATATGTTTTAATTAATCAATTTCAATAGCTTTACGGGGTACAAATGGTTTTTGTTACATGGATACATTGTACGATAGTGAAGACGTCTAGACTTTATGTGTACCCACCACCTCCACCTGTGCACATTGTATACAATAGGTGATTTTCATCTCTCCCTAATATATATTTGAGTATACAACAACCCAAGTTAAAAAAATATATCTACTATAAACTATTTTATATCAAGTTTGCATTGTATCAGAGATTCTGAGACCAGTATCATCATTAAAAGAATTTAGTAGCCGGGCTCGGTGGCTCAGCCTGTAATCCCGCGCCTTTGGGAGGCTGAGGTGAGTGGATTGCCTGAGCCCGCGGGTTCGAGACCCGCCTGGGCAAGCGAGACCTCATCTCTACAATAAATCAAAAAATTAGCCGGG
>CAUYQG010091229.1:0-23957 GCA_963574415.1 Tarsius wallacei | reverse complement strand
AGCTACTTGGAAGGCTGAGGCGGAAGGATTGCCGGAGCCCAGCAGGTCGAGGCTGCGGTGGCCGGGAGCGGCCACTGCACTCCAGTCTGGGCGACAGAGTGAGACTCCAACTCAAAAAAAAAAAAAAAAAAAAAAGAAAGAACTAGAAGATGGATATATATTCATGAAATTTGAGAAAAAGATAAAAACAAAGTTTTATTTTAATTTACTTCCACCCAAGTTAGTAGACTCAATGTCCTTTATGGAAATATTTCCCAACACTTGCTGAAAAGATTTTTTTAAAAAATTTGTAACAGAGAGACAATGAAAACAGGTAGATTAGGACAATAAACTAAGAGGATTAAAAGATTAACACCAAGCTTTGGAGGCTGTCTGCTTTATGCACCCAAGGATATGCAAAGCAAGTCACATTTCTGCAAAATAGAGGCTCTTTCAAAAAAATATCCTTTATCAGTGAGAGGGTAGCTTGCCCTTCTGTCATCTGGGGCACGTGAGGTAAATAGATAATGGATGCCTCTATATGAAACATAATAGCATATTACATCTTTCTTACTCTGAAGTTCTAGGGCTCTTTCAGTTAGAAAAAGAGAGAATCCTAGTGTTACCCTAAATATAAAAGTCTGTAATTCCACTCAGAAAATAGAAACCAAGTCAATGAGTTACTATCATAATGCCCTGCATTGACAGAACTTAGGTACTCAATTTCTGAACTAAACAGCCTTCTTTTTGTGTCAGAAAGAGTTCATGTTTCATCTTTTATCCTGGTACAACTTTACCATGATTAGGTTAAGGTCTAGGTGTAGACTGGGATTTAAACATGTTTCTTTATAATATCAAGTGGTACATTTAACAGAAAGAAAGCTTTCCATCCCTTGAAGGCTGTTTCAATGACGGATATGAACTGAAATACAGTTGATATGATAGTTTTATCATCACTTTGGCGATATCATTCTAAATCGGCTAGAAAATGGTCAGGCTACTTGCTGCATGTAAGTGTGGTATACGGAGAAGCCCTGTTGAGATGTGAATGATTAAATTATGAAATGGTAGGGGCTAGTGGACAGAGGAAAAGTGCTCAACCTCATTAGCAGTTAGAAAAAAGTCAAAATTGAAGTGACAATGTTACACTGACCAGATTGGCTAAAATTAGGTTGTAATATCACATCAAAAAGAAGACCAGCATTATTGAGGAAAGCTGAAGCTCTACATGTTATATGCCCAGCAATTCCAGAAATACACCCTAGAGAAATGCTTGATGTGGGCCCTGTTACTATGTATAATGAAAAAATAAATGGGAATATTAGGCAGTAATTAAATGAACAATCAGTTACAGGTAACATCATTGGAAATTGTCACAATTATAAGGTTAAACAAAGGAATCATGGCATAAAAGAATGCCTACATTATGATGCTGTTTCTATGAAATTAAAAAACAGGTGACACCAAGCCCTATTGCTTTGGAATGCATACATAAGCAGTAGCATCACAAAAGAAAGCAAAAAAAAAAAAAAAAAAAAATATTAGCTGGGCTTGGTGGCTCACACCTATAATCCCAGCACTTTGGGAGGCCAAAGTAAGAGGATTGACTGAGCCCAGGGGTTAGAGACCAGCCTGTAGCCTTCGTCTCTACAATAAATCCCAAAAATTAGCTGGCCATGTGGCATGCACCTGTAGTTCCAGCTACTTGGAAGGCTGAGGCGGAAGGATCACCATCACATGAGTGCATCAGGTCAAGGCTGCAGTGGCTGTGAGTGTGTCATTGCACTCCAGCCTGGGAGATAGAGTGAGGCTCTGACTCAAAACAAAAAATGATGGACATGAGTAAAGATAGAGGTTATCTCTAGGAGAGAGGAACACACAGGGGGCTTCTGGGGTATTCTATATCTTGACCTGGATTAAACTATTTGTTTAAATAATTGCCAAAAATATTTTACGTACTTTTCTATGTGCACGTTACATGATGCAATAAAAAGTAAAACACACACGTGAATTCCAAGATCACGGTCCACAGTATGAGCATGTCTGCGCCTGATATGTTAAATCGGGCCTGACAGTTTGAAAGGCAGTTCAGGGCTGGCAGTTATAAGCAAAATGTGCACCAGATTCAAGGTGCCTTTGCTTCACATGATGTCATTGCTTGACTGTGATCCTGAATTGAGTTGTTATCATGCCAAAAGGCCCTTTAATAAAACTCAGTTTGATTCAACCAACTTCATTCATTCTCATCATTACTGAGTTAGTCTTGTTGCAACGTGGTTTAGGGATAAAAATCATTGAGCGTTAATATCTTAAAAAAGAATTGTCTGGGAGTCTCTGAGAATTTGGTCAGGGCTCTGTTATTTTCATTCCAGCCCTGCCCTCTTTCTAACTGACCTGCAAATTTGTTTTTGTCAGCCCCTTTTACCTCAAGTGACACAGCCTGTGTTCCATAGATAGTAAAGGAGAAAATATGTTCAATAATTTTTTTTTATTATCTCTAAACACATGAGCAGAGGACTATCTGAAAGATGTTTTCTTCTGACTAATTAGGTTAGAAATCTCAGGAGAACAGTCCTATTTGCTATATTTTTAAATGGAACTGTTTCTGTTTCTGGTTAAGAATCTTGCAAAAACAGATTTCTGCTTTGACACTTCCTGTCTAACTTCAAGTAGTAAAAAAAAAAAAAAGGAAAAAAGGAAGCAATCTCTTCTTTCTCATCATTTGGGAAGCATAAACTTGGGTTGTAAGCAACTTATGTACAAGGGTTGTGACTTCTGAATTTTGCTAAGTGCTTATTGGATATTATGGAACTGTGCAGAGTGCCAGAAAAATAAATGCTTATTGGTCATTGTTGACCTTTTTTTTCTTCCAGAATTATGCTATTTCAGTGCTGCATTCATAAAGTCTTGTTTTTAGTATAGGCAGGTCAGATGGTGAAACATAGAACTCGTCTGGTTTTATTTGAAACATTTTTTTTCAGTTTATTGTCTATGAATTGAACACTTACAATGAATTGTTCTTCCATTCTCTCCTATTTATCAGTCTTGCTGTCTTAATTGGTAGTGAGTTCTCTGATGGAAAAAGTTGTTTTCCTTTGTGTTCTCTATGACATTTAAACGAGAATGCCATTGATGTTTGATAAATTCTTACCACTTTTGATGGCAAAGAAAAAATGATAATTTTGAAATACAAAGACCACATTCTGACATTCTTTCTCAGTATGGTCAGGGCTAAGTCGTATAAATTGTGGGAAATGACTGTGTTTTTGGTCTCTTCAGAAATTTTTTGTAACAGGTTGTATTTGCTACCAATAATTGATAAAAATGCCTACTATTAAAAATAGGGCTTCTAAACAAGTTTAAAATGCAATGGCAAAGAAGTACTGGGGATAGAATAAAATTATATGTAATGACAAGCAGAAAATACTGGGGATAGAGAAAATACTGGGGACAAGCAGAAGTACTGGGGATAGAATAAAATTATATGTAATGACAAGCAGAAAATAAAAAGAGAGAGAGCGAGAGCCCACAGCAATGAAAGCAAGGTAACTATGATTTCAGTCAACTGAACTCTTTCCCCATTACCCTGTGTTATTTGTATCCCAATGGAAGCTATAGGTTCCAGTCAAGGAATTAGAGACCACAACTTGTGATAGTAAAGGAAAAAGATGGTCTTGTTAGGGTTCTAAAATCTGAGTATTTAGTTTTTAATGTTAAATTTCACTAAAATACCTTTACCAATAGAGCACAGTGGGGATGAACTGTATAGACTGTAGACCAAGGATTTTCAATATGGCATCCATGGAAGGGATTCAAAGACCTCCCTGGGCTCTTGACATTGTGTGTAAAATTGGGTCTGTGCATATGTACATTTTGCTTAGCTTTCTGGCCTTTCACTTGGAATTCATGACCCCCTGTCTCCTGCTTATATAGTTCACATACTACATTTATTCTGTCCTGGGACCAGCCCTATGAGTTTGACAGGACAAATGAGATTTGAGAAAAGATCCTGCAAAGACTCAAATGGCATTTTGCAAGATGATAGTTCTCACCATGGCTCAATTTAGGAATGTTCAGGGAATGCCTTTCCAGAATTCAAGCATCGTGCTGGAAATACCAGAAGCTATTCATACTGCATGTATTTTTATACTCATGACTTGGCAAGTGTGTGAGCTGCAACATGCAATCTTTGCAGAGATGATGCTTTGAAGGCTGGCTGGCAACCAGACAGATATCTGGGGCTTGGCACTAACAGGCTTGTCCTCCTCCTTGGAGCAGCAGAGTGGTCCAGAAAGTGCATTTGTATTTCCATTTTCTATAGCTTAAGTTCCTAAAGTATATATTTCAAAACATCTTTATTGAGTTATAATAAATATAGCATAAAATTCATATGTAAAGTGCACAATTCAGTGTCTTTTTAGTATGTTCACAGAATTGTGCAACCATAACCACTATTTAATTTTAAAACCCACTTTTAAGACTTTTCTCTAATTGTTTTCTTATAGTAGCTCCAGAACATTGCTATGTTTTTTCTATTTTTTAAAAAATCTATTCTCTGAAATGCTCTTAGAAAACTGGCTTAAAATATGTTTTTAGAAGGGTCTTAATGTTAATAACATCTACTGGTTCCATACCTTCTAGTGCCAGGATTATCTCTTTGTGACTCGGTGTTTACAGAGAGCGCAAATTGGTTTTTATTTATTTATTTTTATTTATGTATGTATTTTTGGGTCAGAGTCTTACTCTGTCACCCAGGCTAGCTTGCAGTGGCATGCTTAGGGCCACCACAGCCTCGACCTGCTGGGCTCAGGGAATCCTTCTGCCTCAGCGTTCCAAGTAGCAAGCGCTACCACACCCAGCTAATTTTTTAATTTATTGTAGAGACGAGGTCTCATCATGTTGCCCAGGTTGGTCTTGAACCCGTGGGCTCAGGCAGTCTTCTCACCCCGCCTCCCAAAGTGTTAGGATTACAGGCATGAGGCACTGTGCCCAGCCCACATTGGTTTTTAAACATAGATGATGTCTCCTAGACTAAAAAAAAAAATATCAGGTTGAACCATTTGAATTTTCCACATTGGTAGGACAAAGCAGAGAATATTTGTAATTTCATTAAGGTTCGATATAATAAAACTCATGTGAAATTTTCATACTTGCTTCACTGGCATTGCAAAAATTTGAAAGAAGAGACTATATTTTAGTCTCATTAAAAGTAAAGAAACTAGCCGGGCTCAGTGGCTCAGCCTGTAATCCCGTGCCTTTGGGAGGCTGAGGTGAGTGGATTTCCTGAGCCCGCAGGTTCGAGACCCGCCTGGGCAACTTGGTGAGACCTCATCTCTACAATAAATCAAAAATTAGCCGGGCGTGGTAGCGCACGCCTGTAGTTCCAGCTACTTGGAAGGTTGAGGCGAAAGGATCGCCGGAGCCCAGCAGGTCGAGGCTGCGGTGGCCGGGAGCGGCCACTGTACTCTAGTCTGGGCGACAGAGTGAGACTCCAACTCAAAAAAAAAAAGTAAAGGAACTTACTCCTTCATGAAACACCTAGTTAAAATATTGTATTTCTTTGTGATTATAGTCAAAGTGTCAAAATATTTTCATTTTCAACCTTTATTTATTTATTCAATCCCTAACGTTTACTAAGTGAGTATCTACAATCTGCCAAGATACCGACTGGAAGAAACATACAGTCAGCCTGAAGGGACACACAGTTTTGTTGTCTCTTTTAGCTTTCTTTATTATTTTTTTATTTTAGAGCTTGGCAATGTGTTTGCATTTCCATTTTCAGCAAATCCTTTAACTGATTAGCTTTTGGTCTCTGCTGCTTCATAGGTTGGCCAAGCTCTCCTTCTCTCCGTTTTCCACAAACTCCAATTATACAAATGATGACTTTTTCCTTAAATTCTCCAACTCACTGATTAGACACAATCTTCTGTCACTGTTATACTGTTTCCACATGTCATGGGATGTAGTTTTATGGGTTTCCCAAGTATGGTGACTATCTACCTCAGTCTTGGCTGAATGCCAATGAGTCTCAATTCTTAAAAGATTGGAGATAAAAGTGTTTATAACTCCTATTTATGTAGTTAGCTATTTTCAGTTGAAGTTTTACTTTGTTGCCAAGGCTAGAGTTGTTGTAGTGGCACACTTATGGCCAGCGCAGCCTCAACCTGGTGGGCTCAGTTGATCCTTCTGCCACCCCTCAAGTAGCTGGAGCTAGAGGTGTGCCAACATGCCTGGCTAATTTTTTGATTTATTGTAGAGACAAGGTCTCACCAAGTTGCCCAGGCAGACCTTGAACTCCTGAACTCAGGCAATCCTCTCATCTCTGCCTCCCAAATTGCTGGGATTACAGGCATGAGTCACCATGCCTGGCCTGATAATCCCTATTGTATTTAAAATGCTACACTGGACCTTTCAGATATCCTGCAGGCTCACCAGATCTGAATTAAACTGAAGAGTACCACTGGACTACTGACTTGGGATGCAGAACTACAAGTATCTTTTAGGAGTTTTCTTCCAGGGGCAGCTTCTAAGTAGAGACATGGAATGCTGGCAAATTTCTGTCATCAGATTTGTACTAGAAAGGGCATGATATCAAGGAAGCAATACAGAAGACAGAATTCGTGAGTGTTGGAGAATGTTTCATACCATTCCTTCATTTTACAAATGAGAAAACAGAATCCCAGAAAAGTTAAGTGATTCATTCAAAGATGTCTAATTATTAGTTAAAAATCCAATATTTAAATTTAATTACTTAAATTCTTAGCACAATGCTTTTCCTACAGCATCGTTTTCCATCTTATTATGTGGAGAGGATTAAATACACAGTCTATTTCTATAAAATGGGCTTCCTTTTAAATAAAATACTTTTTTCATCTGTCTTTTCACTTTCCTTCCCGGTCACTACATTTTTTTCTTTATTTATTTCGGGGACAGGGTCCTGCTCTGTCGCCCAGGCTGGAGTGCAGTGGCATGAACATAGCTCACTACAACCTTGAACTGTTGCTCAAGTAATCCTTCCACCTCTGCCTCTCAAAGCCCTGGGATTACAGGCATGAGCCGCCTTGCCTAGTCTATTTTTCTTAAGCTCCATTTAACCCCTAGTAGGTCAGACCAGTGATCCTCAAACTTGAGTGTATATCAGAGTCACTGGGAGGTCTTGCTAAAACACACATTCCTAGTCCCAACCCTCAAAGTTTCTGCTTCCGTAGGTCTGGGGTTTGTGTATATATGTAAGAATTTGTATTTCTAAGAAGTTTCTGGGTGAAGCTGATGCTCCTAGTCGGAGATCACACTTTGAGAATTGCAAACCTACGTGAAGCAGGTGTAACAACCCTTCCATCAACAGGGTTTCTAGTGACTGTGTTGTCTGTTGCTCACTCCTTTAGCCTCTGAAATCATAGTAAGTCGTCAAATATATCCCTGCCCAAGAGCTCAGTTGTCTTGAGCAGTCATCCAGCATTGGCTGCCACATGGAGACCAGTGTGAAAATGACTGTGTGTCTGTGCAGATGGCCAGTGAGTCAATCTGGAATAAGAAAGTAGCTGTTTAGCACTTCTGATTAGCACTCACAGCTCCCGAGACCTTCTGTGTGGGGCTTCCTTCTCTTTCTCTCAACAAAATAAAGTTAAAAGTGCCAATAATGAGGAGACACCCATGAAAAATACATTTCATGATCTTCCACATGTGTCAACCCTTAAAGAAGCAGAAAGTTGAAATAGTAGCCTGGCGGTGTTCTTAGTGTAGCAGTAGAATCTGGGTTGGCCGGTGTAAACAGAAAGAGGTTTATTATAAGGTATCAGGTGGCTTACAGCATGTGAGTGGGCCTGGAAGAACTTAGGTCCCATGAAAAGCACTCTGGAGAAGGTGGGATTCAACTTCCCTGCCTGCATTTCCTACCAGGAGGGCATGCTGGGATATAGGAATAGTTATGAAATGAACCAGTCTTCATTAACTGCTGCAATTATAATTTCCAAATTGTGGTTCATTTTTTTTTGAGTTGGAATTTCACTCTGTCGCCCAGGCTGGAGTATAGTGGCACACTCATGGTCACCCCAGCGTTGAGCTGGGCTCAGGTGATCTTCCACTTTGGCCTTCCAGGTAGCCAGAATTACAGGTGCACGCTACCATGCCCAGCTAATTTTTGGATTTATTGTAGAGACGAGGTCTTGCCAAGTTGCCCAGGCTGTTCTCGAACCTGTGGGCTCAGGCAATTCTCTCACTTTGGCCTCCCAATGTGCCAGGATTACAGGTTTGAGCCACCGCGCCCAGCCTTGTGGCTCATTCTTTATTCTCCAGAATATCTTCTAGGTGACTGAGATATCAGGTCTTGATTTTACGTAATCACATAATAATTTTTCAACTGGGCCAGTGTTGGACAGATGTGTCAGTAAACTGACTAGTAAAGTGAATTTTTGTAAATAATTCTGTTAGCATACTGGTGGAAAACTCCAGTCCTTGCATTCCTAGGATTTTAGGATTTACAAAGATCTTCCATTTGAAGAAACAGTTTCTTAAAGACAATCTGGTGGCTATCACAACCTAATACTGATTACTTTGTTATTGGTGACCCTAGTGTTTTTATTTAAAGCATTGTGTTTCTGCAGTGTGGGTCTCTTTATTGACATTGGAATTTTTGAAAAGTAATATTTGGCTATAATATGTTAATCATAAAGATTCATTCTCCCATTAATTATTTTACAGCATATGTAGGGTTAAAAGCATCATTACCTTTAGTAATCAGCAAGTCTTAATTATAGAACTTGAGATGTCTTAGTTTATGATTAAAACTAATTCTCTATAAATGGAACTGGCATTCTGTTGGCTGGATAATACTAAATAGGGTTTAAGACTGAAGCATCTGATTGAATTCCTCATTTTTATTCCATGGCAGCATTCACTGATAACTGTGCTAATGGGCAAAACAGCTAAGCTGCTAAAACAGAGACTCATGATGTGGTGGCTTAAAGAAAACAAGAGCTTATCTCCCTCTCATGTGCCTGTGGAGAGTTGTGTTATATTTACCACATAGCTTCCATCTCCATGTCTAAGTTAACAACTCTTCTCTGGACAGTGAGAAAGGAAGAAGGGGAAGTGAGGCAACAGGGGCACATCCCTTCCAGTTAAGGGTAAAACCTAGAAAATATACTCATCGATTCTGGCTCATGTTGTTTGTCAGAACTTAGTCACAAAGCCATAATTAGTTGTAATGGAGGCCAGGAATTGCCATCTATAGTTGGAAGGCTTCAAACCCAGTGAAAACTTGGGTGGAAATTCTATTACTAAAAAGAAGGAGCAAATGCATATTGGTGGGAGGTGAGTAGTCTTTGCTGTGGCTTATTGGAAATTGTGAGTTGGCTTTCTCCATATCAGAGCTGCCTTGTGGGTGGACTCCACTGTTGCTGGAAGCGAGGCTCCTCAAAAAGGTCACAGAAGGAAGTCTTTTACATTCATTTCCTGCAAACAGATCAGGAGATGTTAGAATCTCAGTTTTGAGAGGGATCTCAAGTGTCACCTAGTTCAATCACTCACCTGGGAATGTCACTGAGGCACCTATCTTTTAGACTTGCCCAGTTTCACATGTGAAAACTGACTTGCACAAAGTCACAGAATTATTGGTGACAATTAAGACTAGAATCCAGAGAACCTGGTAAATTTCACTTTTCTTGTTCCTTGGTAAATTATTTTGAGCTTGGTTTCTCTGACCATAATGCTATGGTCAGAGAAAAGATATTTGTGTTTATTATAAGCCATAACAGTTTATGTGTTTTCAGAGTACTGTTAAATGCTATAGAATACTTGAGCTAGTATATTGATGTGTAAGGCCCCTTTTCAGTTATTGAAACAGCAGAGAGTTTGTAGAACGTAATTCACAATTCTGTATATTCGAATGACCATATCAGTTAGTGAAAAGGACGTCGTAGTGGAATTCAATTTGCCTGACCTAGTCTTAGCTATCTACTATCTATGTGAGTCTGGGAAAAATCACTGAACTTCTTTGAGACTTGACTTCTTTTTAAAATAAGAATTTGAGCTAAATGCTAAATTTATTAGCCATTGACATAGCACAGGTTCCAACCAATCAAAACAGATGCCAATCATGAAAATTGGGTACACCAGTGCATTCTGGGAAAATGTAATTTCAGTTTTTAGTTCTGTAACTTTCTTCTTGGACCTGAATTATACACAATAAAAAGCCATGACATTAGCCTGTGCTGTTACTTTGTGTCACCCTTGGTGCTAACATGATGAAAGAGTGCATTGAAGCTTCTGTCTGATGAATAGATGTTATTTTTAGACCTCAAGTTTCAAATAAATATCAAAAAAGTAACAAATCTCTGTAAGATAGTTCTGGAACAATGAGTAAGTATTGTCTATTTAGAAAATGCAGAGTTTCCCAGATCCTTCTGTAAAGTCAGTTATAAAACATTGTAGAGACTGGCTTCTAAAATGGCAAGAAATCCATTTGGCCATAAAAGGAACAATTTCTAGAGCCTGATTCAAAAGCCTGTCACATTTCATTACATTTCTAAAGACCTCAGCATCAAAGAGAGGACAATTGGGTGCCTGTAGGTGAACCTGACTATTATCTTTAGTGAGGTCTAGAGATAAATGTTGCAATGAGAACAGAATCCATTTGGGGTGAATTGGACCGAATAATTCTAAATTATGGCATTGACGTTTCCACTTCACTTCTAGGAATGAGATAAGGCAAAGCACTCCAGTTAGTGGAACATGAGCTACTAATTTCCTGAAAAAGACAAAAGGAGGCGGGTGTATTGCTCTTATATGGGGTGAACAATTTTCCTCCGTGGCAGTGCTGACAATGAGAGACTGTGACGAGGGAGAAAGTGATAGGAGAGGCAGCCTTAGATGAAAACAAAGGACAATGGAAAGTTAAACAATGGCTCTTATCAGATCCAAAGGTGAGTTCACCTCCTTGGCTTTCTGCCATCTTGTTCTTTGACCATTGGCATGGTTTCGTCTATAGGCTTCCAAGAGAGTTGAGTCTGTTTTCTGCATCTGTGCTTGTGTGTGTGTGCACATGTGTGTGCATTTTAATCCCTTGTAAATAGTGTTTCCTCTATGATATTCTTTCCTGGCTCCTGAAAAAGCAGTGTCTATTCCAAAAACATGATCATAGAGCTATTGTCGCAATCTTACTTCATTTACATGAAAATGTGAAAAATGGACATACGAGTTCTGACAATTAGGTTCGAGAACCATCCTAGAAAAAGGGTTATATACCTCATTGCTGACTATTACTACTGTCACCTTTGAAATACTCCCCTTGTGATGCTATGCACTGATGCTAGTGCCTAGTCCATCCATCAAAGTCATTTTGGAACTCCTTTTTTCTGGCATGGCCATTAGAGCTGTTGTTATTTGTTGAGGTATGACAATTGTTCATAAACTTGACACTGTGCACTTACATTGGCAGCACTGTACAAATAACTGTATTAGAACACCCTCCCTCCTCACCTGATCTTGCCCCCAGTGACTTTTTTCTTTCACCCAAAGATAAAGGAAATTTTGAAAGGAAGACATTTAATGACTTTCAGGACATCAAGGATAATACAAGAATGGCTCTGATGACCATTCCAGAAAAAGAGTTCCAAAATTGACAGGTGGACTAGGTGCTGGCATTGATGCATAGCTTCCAAGGGGAGTACTTCGAAGGCGACCATAATGATATTCAGCAATGAGGTATGTAGCACTTTTTCTTGGATGAGTTTGCGAACTTAATTGTCAGGACTTGTATGAAGAAACTGAAAGTAAATCATCTTCTAAAACGTGAAAACATTAATAATAACCTGAGGAGCGGAGGAAGGCACTCTAATCCCATAAATTAAAGAATTCGGGTAGGGCTTTTGGGAGATGGGGTCCTGTTTCCCTAGCCCACATTCCGGCTTATTTTTCACCACCTTTCCTTCTGCCCGCTTCCCGAGGCACTCACCAGGACTGTGCTTCCACATTCTTGGAAGAAATGGGACCCTTGATGCTGGAGGAAGGAAGAGGAGGTAATGTCCCACCATAACCTCTGGCAGCACTTTACTTGTGTTTTTCTCTAGGGCATCCAGAGTGGCTTCTCCATTCTTTTCTTAGGAGGCTTAATTTTTCTGAGGATCTTTTCACTTTGGATAAAGATAAAGGTTTGGATAAAGACTACAGGAGAAAGAAAGGGTTTGGGGTACTGTGTTACCAGGCTAGCTGGCCTTGTCCACATCCTGGCTTTCTGAATTCATAACTTTCCTTCCCAACATCTTTGGATACATCATAGATATACAGGGTCTTGTGATTCCCTTGCAATTCTCTTGGGGTGAAATGATTCTTTTCTTTTTTCCCCTATCTCCTCTCTTCCTTCCACCTTTCATTTCTCTTTTTCTATGCATTTCTCTTAGATTTTCCTTTGTTTTTCTCTGGCACACACCACTAGTCCTCCCTCCTCTAGAGTGGCTCTTAAGTCCCATAATCAAGATGGCGTTGGGTCCTTTTCTCATATAATTTTGATACGGCGTGGCTTCACACTAGACTAAGTTCATTGGGTTAGAAATAAACTGATATTAGCCTGACCTTTAGGAGGCAGTGTTACAGGCCAAAGCTCCGGGAACGGGGGTTTCTTATATATCTATGTTTGATTCAAAGTTAATCTAAATGTACCAAGGTAGTTTCTTTGATTGTTGTGGTAACCCCCTGCCCCCCGCGCGCTTAAGGAACTATAAGCATGATTAGATCTTGGGTCATGCCTTTGCTAATTTGGCCTAGAGGGGGTATGGGGGGCTATGGAGTATAAATTCTGAGTAAGTTGTACTGTAGAGGAGTGAGTTTTCTGGGTGAATACACCAACTCGTTCCTTGATTAAACACCCATTTCTTCTAGTTTGTGCATCTTGTCTTGATCGACAGTGAAGGATAGCGGCCAATTTATTGGATTGGACAGTAAAAGTAAGATGACACTTTTGTAGGGTAATAAGGAAAGGCCCTGCAGAACATGGGGAATATAGTAGTGAGGTAGAAAGAAAGAGGGCTTTGGGATTATTCCACCCTTGGTTGAAACTTCAAGTTTGCCACTTACTGTGTGATATTGGGAAGGTTATAGTAAACTCTGAGCATCCATTTCCTTACCTGAAAAATAGAGGTAATCATACCTAATATCACAGGATTGTCAAAGACCAAAGACTTTGTGAAGTCTAATAAATGGGAACAGCTCCATTTTCTTGCTGACATGAGAACCTCCAAATCTTCCTGTAATCTTCTTTTCTATTAATTGCACCCACAACTTACTGAGGGCTTATTTTTTTGCCAGCCACTCTTCTGAGCATTTTGTCTAGCTTAGTTCTCATGACAATCCTGTATACTAGGTACTAGATATAGTTTTAGTTGACTAGTGAAAAACAATGACTTTTAGGTGGTTAAGAGATGGGATTGGGGCTATCCAGCTAGTAAGCAGCTTAACAAGGTAGCTCTGTTTGGGTTCTCTCAGGCTGACTGATTACAGAACCTTAGCACTGAAACCATACACAAGTTTCTCCCCATAGCATATATTTTGGGCATGCATTTCCTTTGGTAAATAAGCAGAATGTCAAATGAGATGCCCATGCCTTTCGTGTACACATAGGAATTGAAACAACTCTGCTGTGCTTAACATGAAGAGGTTAGTGTTTCATTGAGAGCCGCTGTTGAATTGAACAGGGGCTCTTCACTCGTAGCATTATTGTATTCCGCTTAAACTCATTGTCTGCAGGGTCTGAGACTGGTCATCACAGGCGGAAAGCATCACTTTTAGTGCTGCATTGTAACTGAACAGTGTCAAGAGCCAGCCACCTGCAGTAATTGTTTTCATATGTTGAGGTCTTGGGGCGGTTCCGTGAAAGTCAAGAAATAGTATAGATGTGTTAGAAATGATTTAATTTATTGAAGATTGGGCAATGTTTTGGAAATTAAGAACAACTTTAAAAAACTGTAAGGTCTAGTATTTATAGAAAAAATAAAAATGTCTTCCAAGGAGTAAACTCCTTTTCTAAACTTTGTTTGTTGGTGCATTAGGACAACACATGAATCAGTGAAGCAAGAGGTGCGACCTTAATAGTGACTAGTGTTTTTGGTGACACAGAATTTCTAGAAGATTCCATATTTGAACCACAACCTACATTGGTAATAGCAGCAGTAACGGTCTGCAGGCAGTAGTTTTTGTGGCTCCTGAAGTCGGATTGCTGAAATTCAAGCTGAAACTAACTTCCACACCGTACCCCAAAGTCTTAATTCTCTCCTACAGAATTTCTCTCATGTTCTCTTAGAAGATGAAGATGAATTTGTATGTGACGTGTATATGTGTTGTGTGTGATATGGCATGTATGTGTGTGATGTATGTATTTGTAAGTGGTTTGAGGGTATGTATATGTATGTTGTGTTTGTGCATATGTGTGTTGTGATATGTGTGTTTGTATATTTGTATATGGGATGTATAGGCATGTGGCGTGTGTACATGTGGTGTGTATTTGTATATAGTGTTTTTTATATGTATTTATGTGTATCTGCATTTGGAGTTTGTGTGTATATATGTGCATGGGGGTATACTTGCATGTTGTATATATGTGCATGTAATAAATTTGTTTTTTTAATTTTTAATTTTAAAGATGTGGGGTACAATTCAGGGTTTGATATACAGACGTTCATTATGCAGGTACCCTTGTTGATGAGGTGTGTCCCCACTTCCCTGGCAGTTTCCCACTACTGCCAATCCTTCTCTTAAAGTATTATGATAAGTGTTCAAGGTCCGTTTATGAATGAGAACATGTAATACTCAGTTCTTTGTTTCTGTAATAGATCACTCAGTATTATAGCCTCTAAGTCCATCAAAGTTGCTGCAAAGTTCATAATTTTGTTCTTCTTTATGGCTGCATAATACTCCATTGTGTATATGTACCAAATTTTTTTTTAATCCAGTCTTCTTTTGATGGGCAGCATGGTTGGTTCCATGTTTTTGCTATTGTGAACAATGCTGCAGTAAACATGTGTGCGGGTATCTTTTTCATAGAGTGATTTGAGTTCCTCTGGGTATATTCCCAGCAGGGGGATTGCGGGGTTGTATGGAAGGTCAATTTTTAGATCTTTTAGGATTGCCAAACTGTTTTCCACAGAAGTTGTACTAGTTTACACTCCCACTAACAGTGTAGAAGTGTTCCCTTTTCCCCACATCCTTTCCAGCATCTGTTGTTTCTGAATTACTGATGATGGTCATTCTGACTGGAGTTAGGTGGCATCT
Source organism: Tarsius wallacei (assembly GCA_963574415.1). Classification (NCBI taxonomy): domain Eukaryota; kingdom Metazoa; phylum Chordata; class Mammalia; order Primates; family Tarsiidae; genus Tarsius; species Tarsius wallacei. The sequence continues at coordinate 8,717 of CAUYQG010091229.1, read as the reverse complement.
CAGTGTGGTTTTGATTTGATTTTCTTTGATGACTAGTAAGGCTGAGCATTTTTTCATGTATCTGTTGGCTGCTCATATGTCTTCTTTTGAGAAGTGTCTATTCATATCTTTTGCCCACTTTGTAATGGGGCTGTTTGCTTTTTCCTTTTCAGCACGTTTGAGTTCCTTGTAGATCCTAGATGTTAGGGCTTTGTCAGATATATAGGTGGCAAATATGTTTTCCCAGTCATTGGACTGTCTCCCTGCTCTCTTGATGGTTTCTTTGGCTTTGCAGAAGCTTGTCAGTTTGATGGGGTCCCACTTGTCTATCTTATCTCCTATGAGTAGTAAATTTGTTTGTGGTATGCGTAAATAAATGTAAGTGTGGTGAATTTGCATGTGATGTAGGGATATGCCTATATATGTGTGTGTGTACATATGTGTGTATATTTGTGATGTGTATGCGTTTGGAGCGTGTATTTGCATTTTAGGTGATGTGTGTGATCAGTTTATATGTGCTGTGTATGTATGTGTATAGTGTATAGGGTGTATTTTCCAATGTTATGCGTTTATGTGTGTTGTTAGTACTCATGTGTGGCATGTATGGTGTGTGTATGATGTGTATATGTATATTTATAAATAATATGTAGTGTGTACACAGTATATATATATATGTGGAATGTGTATTTGTGTGGAGTATAGCTATGTGTTTGTATATGTGTGTTTACATGTGGTATGTGTGTGTGGTGTTGCTTATCGTGTTTGTGTGTTATGTTTCCATGTGATATGTATACAGTAGGTATATGATGAGTATGCATTGGCACACACACACAGCTGAGCTGTATATACATGTGTATGTGAGAGAGAGAAAGGGCCTATGTGGTATCCATTAGTAGTCCTGGATTCATTGAAAGGCTATTCAAAATTATTATTGCAATTAGTTCGGTCTTGAATTAAGCTCAATACAATAGTATTCCAAAATAGCTTGGCTTCTTTTTCTTGGTCCTTCCAAAGTCAAGATAGCTTGTGGACAGGAATGCCTAACCAGTTCTTTCTAACGGGCTTCCTTGGCCCCCTTGTCCTCTGGGGAACTGGATTAGGTTGCAAGGAAGTGGAGGAAGGAAGGGCCCCAAGGAAGCACTACAAATATAGAGTGTTAATTGATCTGTGTGTGCTTCATGGCAAGTCAAAGACATCATCACATTTGCATTGGCAATAGCTCTTCTTCAAAGTGGACTCGTACTTCAGGTCGATTTTGTTTGGCACAAGTTTGGTCTTCAGAACTGGATAGGGTCTTATTTCTCAATTTAAAAATAAACTTGCCCATCCATAAATGATATGACAAAAAAAAAAAATCCAAAAAAAAAAAAAAACCAAACAAACAAACTCCCACAGCCTCTTTTGAAGTTCCTGCATCCTACTATCTGAAAATACAAATCATATTTTCTGGCATTTAAACTCCACTTTAAAGTTTTTGATACCAATTTTTTATTGGACTTCTGAAAAATAAACCTGTCACGGACTTGAGGCTCAGAGACAGAATGTGAATACAAGCACCATTTGCTCAACATTGTGCCATTTGTCCCTACATGCACTCTATTCAAAGAGTCGGTCTGAAATGCAATTTTGAAACTGAAACAACAAACCTTTTCTCAGAATCCTCTGGCAGGGAAGCTGAGGTAGCGCCAGGAAGAAGTGCGCCAAATACTAATTACTCCCTTGAGAGCCAATCACTCTGCACAAACCTGCATAATGTTCCATCTCCTGCAAAATACAGATGCTAACAGATTTCTTGTCTTGTTGTTTCCTGACATTTGAAGATGTTGCTCTTTATCACACGCTAAACAGAGAAGGAGAGAACAGCAAAGTGCATTTCAGTTACCTGGGCAATTTTCATAAATAACCAGTAGATGTGGCTGTTTTGAAAGACTTTCTTCTTAGGTGTCAGGGCCTACTTAGGCATGACATTCTTTTGGCTTGGAGCCTTGCTGGCAAAGGGTCACTTGAAGGGGCTTCAGGGGCCCTGCTAGAGCCCATGGGGACTGAGTTGTCAAGGCAAGATCACTCTAAGAACAGTTTCACTTAAAATATATTCTTTTTTTTTTTTTTTTGAGTTGGAGTCTTGCTCTGTCGCCCAGGCTGGAGGGCAGTGGCATGCTCCCGACCACCGCAGCCTCCACCTGCTGGGCTCCGGCGATCCTAACGCCTCAGCCTTCCAAGTAGCTGGAACTACAGGCGCATGCTACCATTCCCGGCTAATTTTTTGATATATTTCGTAGAGATGAGGTCTCGCCAAGTTGCCCAGGCCGGTCTCGAACCCGTGGGCTCAGGCAATCCACTCATCTCAGCCTCCCAAAACGCGGGATTACAGGCTGAGTCACTAAGCCCGGCTAAAATATATTTTTTATACTAGAGTTTTGTGTGACATTTAACTCAAGAGAAGGAAGAGTAGACAAACTCACTGTACTATAAGCTTAAAATGTATAGGGACTCTAAATAACGAACAAAGACTCGAGGATGGCTGTCTATGTAAGAATGGCAGGTGGCCAACCTATAAAATATTCATGACAGTCACCAAGCTACTCTAATCCAGCATTAACAGCCACTGACCTACAGAAGTCGTGTCTGAGATTCCAGACCTCTTTACTGCCTTGTTTTTTCTCTATCAGAGACACGATTAACTCACTAAGAAGCTGGAAGGACATGAAGGAGGTAGACCATGAAGAGATTTTAAGCCCAGTTAAAAGGATGAACTTGGTCTTCAAAGTCATCAAGTTCTATAAATAAAATTTTAGCAGGTCTATGCAGAAGAGCATTGTAGCTACTGGGTAGAAAATTAATCGGAGAGTGACAAGACTGGGGATGGAGAATCTAAACATGATGTTATTGCCTTTTTATTTTCTCTCTGTTTGTCATCTGAAGAAACATGTCGCTGCAATGTATGATAAGGGTAAATAAAGACAGTGCCAAGAGAACAATTGTGAAATAAAAAAGAGAGCCATTTATTCATCTAATCAGGTGTCCAATTAATTTATTCATTCAATTTATTCAACAAATATGAGGGGGGACCCAAAAAAACCTGGAATTATTTTTTGGAGGGCGGAACCCTTGTAGTACAGACATCTCTTGCTAGGTAAGTGTTCTCAGAACCCACCAGCTAGTGTTGCTTCAGTGATTTTTCTTCAGTGATTTTTCTTTTTTTTTTTTCAGATTTGTTCAACACATTTGTCCATTTCACGATGGGTGATTTACATGAATAACCTGCCCATACCACACTGAGTGTTCAGCAGTTTTTGACCAAAAACGGCATGAGCCCCATGTTGCACCCTTCCTATTTACCCAATATCACACTGACTGAGATTTTGGTTCTGTGGATGAAAAAAGTCCTCAAAAGGAAATGTTTTGCCAATGTGAAAGAGGTAAAACAAAAAATGGCGGAAGCACTAAAAAGCATCAAATTAGACGAGTTCAAAACTGTTTTGAGCAGTGGAAAAAGCATCTTGATAAGTGTATTGCATCAAACCAAGAGTAGTTTAAAGGTGACTGAGATTTAAACATGTAAGAATAAATACACGATTTTTAATAAATAAATTCTGTTTTTTGGGTTCTTCCTTGTATGTTGAGAATTGACTTTTGGGGGTAAGAGTAAGTCAGAGAGATTAGGTTAGGAAGAAATTGCAAAAGTGCAGCTCAGAGATGATAGTGCCTTGCACCAGAGTGGCAGAAACAGCAAAAATGAGAAATGGTAGTAGGATTCCAGATGTCTGTTAAATGTAGGGCTGATGGGATATGCAGAAGTGTTGGATTTACAGTGTGGGAGGGGAAGAGGAGTCAAGAATGGAGTTGTCATTAACTGAGATGAGAAAAATGGTAGGAGATCCGGGTTGGGTGGGGAGTAGGGAGATCAGAAATTCAGTTTAAGAAATCTATAAGAAGGGAAGGCGTTGGGTATGCTTGACTGACTGATGTTTAGTGGAGAGGTCTTAGCCGGAGTTATAAATTTGAGAAATCTCAGCCTTAAAGGTGATATTTAAAGCTACAACCTGAATTGAGTCACTAAAGAGAGGGTGTAGCTAGAGAAGAAAGAAGCAAAAGTGGGCTTAAGTAAAGATCAGGTGCCACCACATCCAAACTCCTTGGTATTTCCTAGAAGTTTCTATCAGGTGCTCCATCCAATTATTTCTTCAATGATCTAATCTTCTCATAACTCATTCTTGTTCCAGTGCAACAGTTTTATCTTCTAATGATTCAAAATACAAAATTAATAGCATTTTAGCTACATATTTGGCTTAAATAGAATTCATAGGTAACTTAGAAACCTAACAGACATTTTTTGCCAATGTTTCTATGGGAACATATATTCCAAACTCCAAGTAAGTGTCTTTTGAATTACCTTGGAAACATGATCTAGTTTCAATTTGGAAACTGCTTGTAATTTCAGTACACAAAATAACATGTTTTAATCATCCTTTGTATGTTTCCATTTGCTCAAATATCTTTCGTATTCATTATTCATATTTATAATACAATAAATTATTTGTTCCTTTGATTTTTAATAGAATATACTGTTAGCATTTTTATTATTAGGTATTTTTCTTTTTCATTTTATAATCTTCCTCTTCCTTGACTTTGTCTGCCCTTACTGCTACCCCCATTAATGTGAATTAAGAAATACCTAGGCCAAGTATGGTAGCTAATAACTGGAATCCCAGCACTTTGGGGGGCAGAGATGAGAAGGTTCACTTGAGGTCAGCAGTTTGAGAGCAGCCAGGGCAACATAGCAGACCCTGTCTCTACAAACTTTTTTTTAAAGAAAAAAATGACCTAACATTGCTGATAGAATAATTTCTATTTAAGTAATGCCTACTGATTTTTATGGATTATGGAAATACATCCACTCCATTACATGCCTTCTTTAGCTCACATTATTACCAGAGAAGACTTGACTGGTGCTGTCCTTGAAGTGAGGACTCTGCCTCCTCTTGTTTCATGGGATCCAGGATGTTTATGACTAGGATAGGAAAGAGGCTGAGTAGCCACTGAGGTGATAAAAATTGAATGAAAGAGCAATAACATCTGTTTCTCACCCTTGGTTCAACTTTCTGGAATTCCACAATGATGCCCCATCATGTCTTGAGCCTTCTAAACAAGGAATGAATTGTATGACTCACTAGATTCTTTGGGCAAACCATTTTTTCTTGTAACACCGTGTCCATTGCACATTTCAGATGCCTCATCTGATTATCAGTGTGACATTTTGCATGGGATGGCCAACCTGATCAAGAAGATCTCCCAGATTAGCTGCTTTCTGTTCATCAGAATCACAATTTACCCTCATGCTGTAAGGTTAATCTCTTTGAAAAACATTGAGTTTCAGTGTTTGTAAGTCACGTCTTCAAGTCACATTCCTTTAGTCACACCATTCACCGAATTAATCTTTGGATAGGGTGAAATGTCATCAGTATCACCAGAGGATTTCACAGTCTCTTTCATTTGTTTCAGCCCAACAGTTTTCCTCCTGACTGGGGTAAATGATCACTAGGTCCTGCAGTCAAATTCTTAAGCTCTACTGAACTGGAAAGCTTTGATTTCTATTTGCACTCCTGGTTCATGTTTTCTTTGCCAATATTCTTTTTTATGTTTTCAAGTAACTGAAAAATTTTACATAAATGTATTATTCTGGTGCAACAGAAATAATATATAACCAGACATCTAGAGATATGGAATGTAGCTCTATAAGTCAATGGCCAAATACCCTCTTTATAGTTCAATTTAAGGGGGGTTTGCATTACCTTCTCTACTTCCATTATTGTGTAGGTCACGTGAAGCAATATATTCTCAGACTTGGAAGAGCCCTATGAAGCACTTTATCCCAATTTCTACAGTAAGATCCCTTTTATTTAACAAGTCTTTCAATAGTAGTTATCTTTTTTTCCTGTTGGGCATCTTCAGGCATGTACATTTCAGTTTGGTTAATGGAAAACAATAATTGTTAATTACCCATTATTTTAGGGGAGGGAAACTCAACCCAAGATTTTCCTTTCATAATGCACTTGGAAATTCTGTGAGAAGCTAATCAGCAATGTAAGAAGATATTGTTTTTATTAATTGAAGGTTGTCACAGGTATAATAATTTGTGGGAGATCTGAGTGCCTTTCTTCCCAGAGAAAGGTTCACTCTCCATCATTTTTGGAATCAGGGCTTTTCACCTTTCTTTTTTCATTCTTTGGCACATTCAAAGTTGTATGAGTCCGTGACATTGCATGAAAATGAGGATGTCCCTTCCAAAGGTAGAAATTGCAGGTTAGTAAAAGAAAATTGCTGGTGAAAATCTTTTAAAAAGAGGAAAAAGAAAGGGAGAAGAAAAAGATAACAAAAGAAGAAACAAGGAGAAAAAAGGAAAAGAGAAATGCAAAGGAAAAGAAAACAGGACCCAGAAAAAAAAGGTACAAATCTCTGTTACATGCCAAACTGGTCCCTTCCAATCAGGATTGGAATGAGGCACATGAAGGTGTAGTTCTCTATTTGACTTTGTGGTTTGAGTGGCCATGTCTTCCTATCAGATCCTTATTCTTGGGCTACTGACCCACGATTTGTTGGGTACTCATCTCTTCTCCTTTTGTATAAAAAGAGAGAAGCTGAGGGATGCTATTTATACTCTTAGTTTACTCCCTTAAAGCTGTTATTCCATGCATCAGTACATAGCATGAAAGGTGGCCACCAGGAAAACTGATCACATTTTATGTGATAAAACTGATAAGTCATTTATTTAAACATCTAACACATAGACTCTTGCACATTTTTAGCAGTTCTATCGCTAGCCAGAATTATTAAAATTCTATAACCATTCTGTCACAAAAGGAATGTTTTTGAGAGAGTATTGATGTGCATATTATTGGTACTGATCATTTCTAAGTTATTGACTGCTTCTCTTTTCTGTGGATTTTTGTGCATGGAAGGGCTATTATACATTTTCTGTGGTTTATTTTTCTGGGCAAGTCTCAGGCAATAGCCACCTTTTCTTAATCAGAATCATTCAGGTACAGCTTAAGTTGTCTGGTGTATGTACGTCGGTCCATCCATTCATCCATCCATCCATCCATCCATCCATCCTCTATATTTATCTCTCTTTTTAATAAAAGACTATACATTATTTCATGCCCTAAGCTTGTTGAGATATCGCCCTTCTGTGTTTTATTTAGTGATACAACAAAGAGATCTTACTTCTTTTCTCTTTTATTATATATTATCACATTATAGTTCAAACTTCTTTGAGAAAGCAGTTTTTCCTGGTTAGTTTTTTTAAAGGATCTTTCTGAAGACATACATAATGGGAAAGTATATTTTTATCTATCTTATAGAGCCTGTAAGAGATGATACGTTTTCAGCTTACCTTGTAAACACTACTGGTAGGCTGTGTGTCCTCAGATTTCGAGAAGGAATAAGGAAAGTAGGGTTTATGGAAACACTATTATAGATGCTAGGTGCCTATAAGTGTAATTATAATTGGTCCTCATAATAGTCTTGTGAGGCACATGTGCCTATAATTTTTAGGAATTTGGTCAAGGTGACACTCCAAATTGAATGTGGAGTTAGAAGTTGATCTCATGTTTGCCTTATTCCAATGCATCAAAACTCCTGTTTCTACCACGCTATCTCCCATGATCTATCTGTATGTCCCTTTTCTTTGCAGATATTCAAGTCCTTACTTCTAAAAAAAAGTCAGATAAATCCTTTTCTAGGGTTTTGATTGTTGATTGACAATTTATAATTGTATGTATTTATGAAATACAACTTGATGTTATAATTTATATTTACAATATGTAGTGATTAAATCAGACAAATTAACATATCCATCAACTCAAAAGCTTATCTTTTTGTAGTGATATTTGAAATGTTCTCTTTTAGCAATTTTGAAATGTACAGTACGTGATTATTAACTATATTCACAATGCTGTAAAGCACATTTTCTTAAGTGAAAAATTAACAACACCCGAGGTGAGGCAATTTTTCCTCCTCACCTGTCCAAGTAGCTGGAACTACAGATATGCACCACCATGCCCAGTTAATTTTTTTTTTCTTTTTTGGTAGAGATGAGAGCTTGCCAAGTTACTCTCGCCTCTGCCTCCCAAAGTGCTGGAATTACAGGCATGAGCCACCATACCTGGCCACATTCAATTTTTCTAATTCATTATATATGTATGGCTACATCAATAAATTGCTTCTTTCTTTCTCCTCTGAGCTTTGCCTTCCTCATTTGAAAATTGACAGGGCTGAATTAAGTATTATGTAAATTGCTTGCCAGCTCGAATAATCTCTGAGATGGTACCATAAATGTCACCTCTGTAAGTAAAGTAATTATTTGAGTGTAGGCAGGTGAAAGTCTCAAGCAAGCGAAAAGTTTCTACAAGCTTGAAAATACCGATTCCAATTCATTCATTCATTCATTTATGCATTCATTCATATATTTACTGACTGTATTTAATGTGGCAGACACTGATGAGATACAAAGATGGACAGAGGAATAGTTCATGTGCTCACGGAACTTTTAGGTTTTGTGGTGTAGTGGTATGTAAATTGCTAGTTCTGAAATAGCATGACAAGAACTATTTTTAAAAGTGAGTGAACAATGTGGTGGAACACAGAAAAGTAATTAACATGTTTACATAAACTTTGAATGAAGATTTTATAACAGAAGTGATCTTGAAGCTGGGATTTGAAAAGTGAAGGATTTTCAT
>CAUYQG010091222.1:0-11296 GCA_963574415.1 Tarsius wallacei | reverse complement strand
AAGCCGGGCTCGGTGGCTCAGCCTGTAATCCCGCGCCTTTGGGAGGCTGAGGTGAGTGGATTGCCTGAGCCCGCGGGTTCGAGACCCGCCTGGGCAAGCGAGACCTCATCTCTACAATAAATCAAAAATTAGCCGGGTGTGATAGCGCATGCCTGTAGTTCTAGCTACTTGGAAGGCTGAGGCAGAAGGATCGCCGGAGCCCAGCAGGTCGAGGCTGCGGTGGCCGGGAGCGGCCACTGCACTCCAGTCTGGGCGACAGAGTAAGACTCCAACTCAGAAAATAAAAAAATAAAAAAATAAATAAATCACTTTGCTCAGTACAGATATTTTAAGAATATTAATTCTTCCAATCTATGTACATGGACTATTTTTCCATTTGTCTGTGCCTTCTTCAATTTGTTTCATCAATGTTTTGTAGTTTTTAGTGCACTGGTCTTTTACCTCCTTGATTAAATTTATTCCTAAGTATTTAATTTTTTTTAGTGAGCGTAATGGGATTTTTCTCTTAATTTCTTTTTTGAATAGTTTATTGCTAGTGTATATATAAATTCTATTGATTTTTGTGTGTTGATTTTGTATTCTGCAACTGTACCCTTTCCATTTATTAGTCTTAATAGTGTTTTAGTGCAGCTCATTGGGGTTTCATGTCATCAGCAAACAATGACAATTTTATTTCTTCCTCTTCTATTTAGACACCTTTTATTTCTTTCTCTTGTCTAATTGTTCTGGCAAGGACTTCCAATGTTATGTTGAATAGAAGTGACAAGAGTGGACATATTTTTCTTGTTCCAGATCTTAGTGGAAAAGCTTTTAATTTTTCACTGTTAAACATAATGTTAGCTGAGGACTTCTCATAAATGGCCTTTAGTGTGTTGAGGTATATTTCTTCTATACATAATTTAGTGAGAGTTTTTTTAAATAATAAAAGATGTTAAATTTTGTTCTAATGCTTTTTCTACATCTAAGGAGATAATCAAATGGTTTTTGTTTTTCATTCTGTTAATGTGATATATCACATTTATTGATTTGTATATGTTAAATCATTCTTGCATCTCAGGGATAAATCTTTGTTATCAAGGTGCATAATTCTTTTAATGTGTTGTTGAATTTGATTTGTTAGTTTTTTTTGGAAAATTTTGCATATGTGTTCATTGATGTTAACCTATAATTTTATTTTCTTGTAATGTTTGTATCTGGCTTTGGCCACAGGGTAATGTTGGTCTCATGAAAAAGTGTTTGGAAGTATTTTTTTCTCTATAATTTTTTAAGAGAGTTTGAGAAGAACTGGCATTTGTTAAGTATTCAGTAGAATTCAGAAGTGAAGCCATAAGGTCCTGGCCTTTCCTTTGATAGAAGACATTTTATTACTGACTCAATTTTCTTACTCCTTATTAGTTTCTTCAAATTTTCTGTTCATGATTCAGTCTTAGTATGTTGTATGTTTCTAGACATTTGTCTATTTCTTGTAGGTTGTCCAATTTGTTGGAGTATAATTGTTCATAGTAATCACTTATGGTCTTTTGTTTCTAGAAATTTATCTATTTCTTATAGGTTGTCTAATTTGTTGGAGTATAATTCTTTATTGTAATCACTTATGGTCTTTTGTATTTCTTTGCTCCTGAGTCCCCACTCAGTCAGTTAATAACACGCCCACTTACCCACAGATACATTTGCAAACTTGTCCGTACACTCCCTCACTCACACAGGGACTTGCATAGTCTGACTGGCTCCACTGCTATTTTCCCTTGCTCTTCCCCTTTTTTGATTTTTCTCTGGTCTCAGTTGTAATGTCTCCTCTTTCATTACTGATTTTATTTATTTTTGTCTTTTCTTAATTAGTCTAGTTAAAGGTTTGTTGATTTTTAAAATCTTTTTTAAAAACTTACTCTTAGTTTTATCAATCTTTTGTATTGTTTTTCTAGTTTCTATTTCATTTATTTCTGTTCTGATATTTATTACTTATTTTCTCTTGCTAACTTTGGGCTAAGTTTATTCTTCTTTTTCTAGTTCATTTAGTAGTAACATGAAATTGCTTATTTGAGATCTTTATTCTTATTTTTATGTAGGCATTTGTTGCCATAAACTTTCCTTTTGAAACTACTTTTGCTGTGTCCCGTAAGTTTTGCTATCCTGTCTTTATTTTATTTTTTGTCTCAAGATATTTTTTAATTTCTTCATTGACCCATTGATTGATCAAAAGCATGTTGTTTAATTTCCAGGTACTTGTGAATTTTCTAAAATTCCTCCGGTTTTTGTTTTCTAATTTTATACCATTGTGGTCAGAAAAGGTACTTAATATGATTTCAGCTTTCTTAAATTTACTGAGTGTTCTTTGTGCCCTGACATGTTCTGGATGTGTTTGAGAAGAATGTTCTGTTGCTGTTGTATGGAATGTTTTGTACTTTTCTGTAAGGTCCATTTGGTATAAAGTGTTGTTCAAGTCTAACATTTTATTAATTTTCTGTCTGCATCATCTGTCCATTGTTTAAAGTGAGACATTGTAGTTTCCTGTAATTATTGTATTGCAATGAATCTTCATTCATATCTTTTTTTATATTTGTTTTATATACCTAGATGCTCCACGTTGGTTGTATAGATATTTTCAATGATTAGATCCTCTTGATAATTTGACCTCTTTATCATTAAATAATGTCCTTCTTTTCTCTTTTTACAGTCTTCAACTTAAAATTTATTTTATCTAATATAAGTATAGCTACTGCTCCCTTTTGGTTTTCATTTGCATGGAATCTTTTCCCCCATTTTTTCACTTTCATTCTTGGTCTATGTGTGTTCTTAAAAGTGAGGTGAGTCTCTTGTAAGCAGCATATAGTTGGAACTTGTTTTCTTATTCATTCAGTCATTCCATGTCTTTTTATTGGATAATTTAATCCATTTGCATTCTAGGTAATTATTGATAGGTAAGGACTTACTCTACTACCACCTTGTTAACTATTTTCTGGTTGTTTTGTAGATTTTTTTTTGCCCTTTCTATTGCTACCTTTGTGATTTGGTGGTTTTCTATAGTGGTAAGCTTTGAATCTTTTCTATTTTGCTTATACTTAAAAGTTTTGCTTTGTGGTTACCATGAGGCTTACATAGGACATCTTATACTTACAGCAGCCTATTTTAAGTTGATAATTTTGCTTGCATAGAGCAACTCTACACTTTTACTTCCCCTCACATTTTATGTTTTTCATGTCATAATTTACATCATTTCATAATTGGTATCCCTTTACAATCGATTTTAGCTAGAGTTGTTTGTAATAGTTTTGTCGTTTAACCTCATACTGGGGATTAAAATTACTTTACACATAATACTTAGAGTTCTAAAATATTCTGAATATGATTTTATTTTATTTATACTATTGAGCTTTGTACTTTCATATGTTTCATGTTATTAATTAGTTGCCATTTGTTTCGACTTAAAGAACTCCTTTAGCAATTTCTATAAGGCAGATCTAGTGGTAATAAACTCTTCCTTAGCTTTTGTTTGTCTGGGTAAGTTTATATTTTTCCCTCATTTATGAAAGACAGATTTGTTGGGTTAAATATTGTTGAATAGAAGTTCTTTTTCTTCCATGCTTTGAATATATCATGACACTCTTTCTTAGCCTGCAGGGTCTCTGCTGAGAAATGTGCTAATAGTCATATTGACACTTCTTTTGATGCTCTCAGATTTTTTTATCTTTGATTTTTGATAGTTTTTTAATGTCTCTTGGTGAATTCTTTTATGGGTTGAATTTTATTAGAGGTCTTGGTGCTTCCTCTACCTGGATGTGGGTATCTATCACCAGAGTAGGAAAGTTTTCAGCCATTATTTCTGTAAATTTACTTTCATTACTTCTGTAAATTTACTTTCTGGTCCTTTTTAAAAATCCCTTCTGCAAGTCCTTTTGTGCAAAGATTTGGTCTCTTGATGTTTTCTCAAAATTTCTTTAGGTTTTCTTCATTCTTTTTCTTTCTTTTGTCATTTTGTTCCTCTGAGTGGATAGTTTCAAATGTCAGTCCTTCTGCTTGATAGTCTACTATTGAAACTTTCTATTATATTTTTCAGTTCAGTCATTGTATTTGTCTTCTCTAGGATATCAATTTGATTATTTTTATTGTTTGTATTTTTTTGGTCAAGTTTCTGTATTTTACTTTACAAATTCTGTTTGTCTATCCATATATTCTTGCAGCTTGTTGAACTTCTTTAAGAAGAGTATTTTAAATTATTTCTCCCCCTTTTTACAGACTTCAATTTTAGGGTCTGTTATTGGAACTTTATTAGATTTTTTTGGAGGTGTCATTATTCTCTGATTTTCAAAAAAATCATTCTTTGTCCTTGCATTGCTGTCTGTGCATTTGAGGATATCACCTCCTCTTCCGGTTTTTATAAATGTTCTTTGGCAAGGATAATGCTTCATTACTTAGTCCTGCCCATGATTCTGCAAAGGTTATCTGATCTCATTATCATGCAAGAAGAGCTTGCTATGTGTTATGTAGTTAGCTGGGCCACTGCTTTTGCTCTGATGTGTGGGGCTGCTAACTGTGTTCTATTGTCTGGAGAGATCACTGGTTGAGTTTTGTTATTAGGCAGAGCTGCTGACTGAATACTATGATTGCTTCTGGCCAGGCTGACCATGGGATGTGTTCCCTTGTTGGGCAATTCTATTTGGGATCTTCAGTTGAGCAAGGCTGCATGATGGTCTCCAAGGGTAAGTCAAGTCACTGTTCAGGACAGGTAGGGCTACAGGCTATGCTTATTAGAAATATATGATTGAAGATTTATTCTTTGTAAGGATGGAGTCACGGGGTGAACTTTTAGTTGCGTTGAGCAGCTTTTTGGCTTCCTGAGTCAAGCAGCTCTAGCCTTTATGAGGTGAGAGCAGAGTGGGTTTTCTGGGAAGCATCTTGAAATGCTAGGGAAGTTGAATGACTGTCTCCAGTTCTCTTTCCCCTGTAGAAATCATGGGCTAAAGAAATCCTCTACATCTGGCATTGTGCCAACTAGGGGGATTGGTGATGTGGTTGCAGTGATTTTTAGTCAGTTCTGCAGAACACATAGCTTTCTTCATCTTGTTTCCAAGTATTGAGATTTTTTAAAAAATGTTTGTTTAACTTTCTTGAGTGAGAGGGTAAAGCCAGAGACCTTTTATCTCACCACCTTGCTGATACATTGTATTTAGTTGTATTAATCTCCTCTAATCAGTGACTATTCCTCAATTTTCCTTGCATTTTGTGATCTCCACACTTTTAAAGAGAGTTGGTTACTTACTTTATAGAATATTTCTGAGTTTAAGCTTGTCCTGATGTTTTCTTAAGAATAGGCTGACATTATTTGGCTTTGGGAATGATGTACCCTTGCAAGTCATCTATGAAGGGGCACATAGTATCAATGTGTATTGCCAGTCATGTTAACCTTGATCACTTGGTCAAGGCACCATATGCCAGAATTATGTATTATAAAGTTACTTTTTTCTTTTTTGTATTATTGACTATTTAGGGGAAGATACCTTGAGATTTTGCAAATATTCCCTTTTTGCTTAAAGATCTACCTATTAATCTGAGCATTCATTAGTGAAACTTACCAACAGCAATGATTATTGTGGTGTTCTATAGGTGATTTTCCAAATTACTAATTTTGTCTACATTTATTAATCAGAATATTTCTATAAAGAACAGTTGTTCATTTATATCAGTAAAGTCTCATGAACTCTTTAAAAGGGTTATAATTCGGTACTATTGTTATTTATTTTGTTGCTCAATTTGCTCTAACTTTGGTAAGTGGGGTTTCTTTTAGGTTGATTTCTGTGCCCCTTGTACATGCTCTCACCCATTTTTCTCTTTTTGAGTACTCTCTTATTTTCTGGCACCACAAAATGCTCTAGGTTTATATTTTTTCTTGGTTCAGCCCTGTACAAGGAGTTAACCAGAGACCAAGTTCTGTTTCCACATTATCTCTAGAGTTTGTTTTTCAAAATAAAATCCACAGAATATGATATAGAAGATGCTTTCGTGTTCTCTAACTACTTGTTCTTAGATTCATGACCTAGGACCTGAACAATGTCTTCGGCATCAGTTTCTACCCCTTTTCCACTTTGTGATGTTTCTCTTCCCCTTATTATCTATGAACAATTAGGGAGACAACTTCAAAGCCTATAGACTAGTCAAAAGTGAGGAAAACGAATGGTGGTTGCTTTGGTCTGAATGTTTGTGTCCCCCTAAAATTCACTTGTTGGAACCAAATCACCAGTGTGGGATTAGTTTCCTTCAGAGAGACCCCAGAGAACTGCCTTGTCTCTCCTAGTATATGAAGATATAGCTAGAAGGTGTTACCTATAAATTAGAGTGTAAGTCCTCATTAGATATAAAATCTATCAGCACTTGATCTTGGACTTCTCAGCTTCTAGAACTGTGAGAAATAAATTTCTGTTGTTTATAATCTACCCAGCCTCTGGTATTTTGTTATAGCAGTTTGAACAGACTGCAACTGTGATAAATGCATCTTAAGACTTTATTTTGCATTAGAAAAGTGCTACGAAGGAGATGCTACTCTAGCACAAACTGGAATTGCATTTTGAACTAATTATAGTTTGTTTGGGGTATTACAATAATAGGCAGTAAACAATACAGAAATACCACTACATTATGACTGAAAGTTGTCTTGTGATTTCCCCTCCTTGGTTTAAACCTGATAAAAATCAAAAAAGAGGAGAGCAAGGGAAGAAGGTAGTGGAGCCAGTCAGACTATTCAAGTCCCTATGTGAGTGAGTATATAGACAATTTTACATATGTATCTGTGAGTAAGTGGGCATGTGAGTGGTTGACAGAGTTGGGACTCTTTAGCAAGTGACCAGGTGCTCAAGAGGTGGCTGGTGTTGGCAGCTGCTCTGCTTAGAACCTAGCACTTCCTGAGGTGCAGAAGCTGAGTGCTGTGTTTACATATCAACAAAGCCCTTACTGGTAAGAAGCTGTCAGAAGTGACTGCTGACTTCAGACACCGCCTCACCACCACAGTTCATCGCCACTGGCAGGAAGAGCTGCAGAGGGAGTGCAGCAAGGCAGCCAGAGGCAGAGTCCCACTGCAGAAGACAAAACAAGCACCCTGCCACCATCTTGAAAAATGGGCAGGGAAGTGCTTTGGTGCTCTCACCAAGAAGCAACGACCCAGACTCTGTGACTGGTGGGTTAACTACTCTGGAGGTTGATCATCACCCAGAGGGAATATCCTGAAAACACAAACTTCAGAGGAATAAGATGAGTGTGGAGTCTCAGGTGCTCCACTCTGTACCCTGATTTAGCCGTGGGACAAAGGGTGCAACCAAAAAAGTATGAGGAAGTCCCCCTCAAGAGATCAGTGTTGAGTCCTGGGCAGACCCAACCCTCTCCTTCCCAGCAATCCTCTGAATGTCAGACCCACATGACTGGGGCATGACTGAGAGGGATGAACCCAGGTAAAGCCTGGAGGACTCAACTCCAGGATAAGCCTGGCTGGGATGCCCACTGCCAGTACCTGGGGAGGAGACAATTCCACACCTCCCCACTGGAGGGTATCTCCCTGACCATACGAGAGTGGGAGGGGAAGATTGATGTCTCATCCAACCCCAACACTCCCTTATTCCCTCCTTTGCCATGTGCTGGGAAGATTGTGAATGAAGCCACAGCCCCACAAGGGACAGCAGACAGGCTTGCTTGTGAGTAGCTGAGAGGAACAATTATAGGATCAACTGCAAGAGGGCACTTAGTGCCCAGAAATTTTAACTTTTGTTTTCTTTTTTCTAAGTGCATAATTGTGTGTGTGAGGGTTTGATTTGTATTTCTCCCTTTTTTCTTTCTTTTTTTTCTGCGGATGTGTGTACATGAATGATGGTGTGTTCATCTTTAAATTTTTATTTTGTGTTCTTCTCTTGTTTTGGTTTAATGAGTGTTGTGAATGTGTGTGTGAGGGTTCCTTTTGCATTCCCCCTCTTTTTTCTTTCTTTTCTCTTTTTTCTTCTACTTTTGTTTTTTGGTGTGTGTGTGTGGGTGTGTGTGTGTGTTTGGTTTTCCTTTTTTTTTCTGTTTATTTTGTTTTATGTTTGTTTTTGTGTGTCTGTCTCATAGTTTTTTTAGCTTTGGTTTCTGCTTTTGTTTTTATGTGTTTTTAAAATTATTTTTGTTTGTCCTATTTTATTCTACTTTTCTCTATTTTATTCTACTTTTACTCCCTCATTACTGTTCAGGGAGTACACACAAGAACCCATTGCATCTTCCTATAGAGTGGTGGTAAGAAGTGGGTCTCAGGGTGCCAGTGCCCCAGTCAGTGAACACTGTGATTTGCAAGTAGTTTCTGGATTCTAGTCCCCCAACTCCACCTTGTTTGACACTCAAAACTATAAGAGACAGCAAATATTCTCACCCCAGAACTGTTTCATAATATAACAAATTTCTAGCCCTGATCAGAGAAGAATAGAAAGCTGAGCAAAAGTCAGAAGTGAAAGCCCCACTCACTGCCACTGAATAATGAAATTAAAAAGAAAAGAAAGAGATCTGTCACAAATGAAGAAACATCTTACCAAAACCTCTGTGATGCCATGAAATCAGTTCCTAGAGGGGAATTTATATCTCTAGGAACACACATCAAGCAAATGGAAAGATTACAAGCTAACAGCCTAACAAATCACCTAAGGGAGATGGAAAGGCAACATAAGCAAAACCCTGCCTTCATAAGAAGAATCCAGAACATCAAAGTAAAAGCCCAAATACAGAACATAGAAGAAACATACCTCAAAATAGCAGGAGCCATCTATGATAAACCCACAGCCAGCATATTGCTAAATGGACAGAAACTGGAAGCTTTTCCTCTGAAAACTGGAACAAGGCAAGGTTGCTCACTCTCACCCCTCCTGTTCTACAGGAAGTCCTAGCTAGAGCAATTAGACAAGAGAAGGAAATCATGGGTATCCAAATAGGAAAAGAGGAAGTTAGGTTATCCCTCCTTGCTGACGATATGATCCTATACCTTGAAAATCCAAGAGAATCTGTCAAAAACCTCCTTGCACTGATAAAGAACTTTGACAAAGTCTCAGGATACAAAATAAATGTGCAAAAGACAGTTGCATTCCTATACACCAACAACAAGCAGACAGAGAACCAAATAAAAAGCACAATCTCATACACAATAGCCACAAAAAAGTGAAATACCTTGGCATCTTTCTAACTAGAGAAGTAAAAGACCTTTACAATGAAAACTCCAAAGAGAATGCTCAAAGAAATCTAAGAAGACACAAAGAAATGGAAAAATATTCCATGCTCTGGATAGGACAAATCAACATTGTTAAGATGTCCATCCTAGCCGGGCTTAGTGGCTCAGCCTGTAATCCCGCGCCTTGGGAGGCTGAGGTGAGTGGATTGCCTGAGCCTGCGGGTTTGAGACCCGCCTGGGCAACTTGGCTAGACCTCATCTCTACAATAATCAAAAATTAGCCAGGCGTGGTAGCGCGTGCCTGTAGTTCCAGCTACCTGGAAGGCTGAGGTGGAAGGATCGCCACTGCACTCCAGTCTGGGTGACAGAGTGAGACTCCAACTCAAAAAAAAAAAAAAAAAAAAAAGATGTCCATCCTACCCAAGGCAATCTACAGATTCAACACTATGCTATACCCATTAAATTATCAACATCATTCTTCTCAGACCCCGAAATGACAATGCAGAAATTCATATGGAAATTAAATGACTACACTGCTTGTGGGAATGCAAACTAATTCAACCTCTTGGAAAACTGTGTGGTAATTTCTAAAAGAACTAGAAATTGGCCTTCCATATGACTCAGCAATCCCCCTACTGTGAATATACTCAGAGGAACTAAAGTCGTTCTATAAAAAAGATACTGTTAGGTATGGAGACTGCAGTATGGAGACTGCAGAGGGGGCACAGCACTGACAGAGCCAGAGATCCGAGTAACACAAAGATTTGTAACGTGAAGAGATGAAGAAAGAAAAGATTTCTTTAAAAAGAAATCACTTCCCACATGTGGCCGTCTGGAGTGTGATCTGATGCTGCAAGGAAGATGTAAAGAATTACACAGAAGTTAGACTAAAATATATAGTTTATTTAAAAGTAAGAGAGAGAGAAAGAAAAGGGAGAGAGAAGATTCACCTCCCCAAAGCCGGGGAGGGGGCCAAAGCCAAGAAGCAGGGCAACAGCCATGGCTCAAAAAGCACACGGCCACACCAGAGTCTAGCAAGGCAGTGTCCGCTGGCTGCTTGTGGTTGAGTCCTTTTAACCATTCCCCTTGATCATTAAGGCTCAGATTTGCCAGAAAATGGTCAAGTACTTGGGGTTTCTAATCTCAAAAGGGTGTCGGGCCTTGGGGTCTGAACGGAAAAAGGTAATTTGGGCCCTTCCAACCCCAAAGACCCGAAGGCAAATCCGAGAGTTTCTGGGGGCCACCGGTTTCTGCTGCATCTGGATCCCTCACTGCCCATTAATAGTCAAACCCCTCTATGAAGCCACAAGGGGCGGGGGGAGAAAAAAAGCCATTCCAATGGGGGAAACCAACAGGAAGCCTTTCTTTCTCTTAAGGAGGCTTGACTAAAAGCCCCTGCCTTGGGACTCCCTGATGTGACTCGAGAATTTAATCTCTTGCTTTATGAGAAGAAGGGAATGGGTCCTAGGAGTTCTAACCCAAAACACAAGACCCTGATAACAATCTGTGGCTTAGCTATCCAAACAAATAGACACAGTGGTGACTGGATGGCCACTCTGCCTGGGGGCCCTGGCTGCCACTGCTCTCTTGGCTGAGGGGCAGACAAACTTACTATGGGACAAATCCTAAACATCAAATTCCCTCATGCAGTTACGGCCCTAATGGGCCACAGAGGACATCAGTGGCTCACCAGTCCACGCCTGAGCCATTACCAAGGCTTTCTGTGCGAAACCTCCTGGGTGTCTAGAGACAGTCAGAACTTTAAATTCAGTCACTTTCTTACCTGCCAAACCAGGACCTCCAGACCATGACTGTATTGAAACAACAAACGAGATCTACTCGAGCCACCCAGATCTCACAGATCGGCCTTTGCCTTCTCCGGACTGTGTCCTCTATACTGATGATGTGGGGTCCGAGCGTTTGATTCACGGCACTGACACACAATTTACCAAGAGATTTATTAACCAGGTTCGACTGGCCAGGGCCACTCACCAGACTTACAAGTCTCTAGGCGAGGGCCCCACACTGCCGCAGGGGCCTTTCTTAAATATGCAAAAGCCCACCTAATCCACAAGGCCATTTTAATTCAAATTCGAACAACACAAAACCTGCCAGAAGAGAGGCTTGCCT
>CAUYQG010091213.1:0-30362 GCA_963574415.1 Tarsius wallacei | reverse complement strand
TTCTTTTTTTTTTTTTTTTTTTGTGTTGGAGTCTCACTCTGTAACCCAGGCTGGATTGCAGTGGCCGCTCCCGGCCACCGCAGCCTCGACCTGCTGGGCTCCAGCGATCCTTCTGCCTCAGCCTTCCAAGTGGCTGGAACTACAGGCGCGCGCTACCTCGCCCGGCTAATTTTTTGATTTATTGTAAAGATGAGGTCTCGCTTGCCCAGGTGGGTCTCGAACCCGTGGGCTCAGGCAATCCACTCACCTCAGCCTCCCAAAGGCGCGGGATTACAGGCTGAGCCACCGAGCCCGACTGGGACAACTGTTAAACCACCTTTCTTTCTGCACAGAGCATTCAGATGAGTATATTATACTTGCAGGTGAGCTACGTCTGGATTTTGTGGGAACTGTCCAAGGTAGCAAAGAAGGAAGACACCGGGGAACTAATCTATAAATCAACACCTATAGTCTCTTAAAAACAAACCATAAAGAGGAATATTCTTCTAACTAGAAGCCCCAACCTTTTCTTAGCTTCTCTGGTGGTCTGGCTGCAGCTGCAGAACTAGTGATTAGACAGATCCCACTGTCCACGATAGAATCCCTGATGTATAAAAAAACTATGACTGTCGTTTATGGGCTATGTGTTTCTGAGAGGAGGCTAAGTCATCCTAGAGAAATGGAGCAGGAAAGATCAGCTGAAAGAGAAGCAGATTGATAAAAATATGTTGAAAAGGTCCTGCTTAGGAGGTTGTTCAATAAGCAAAGACTCTCAATACTTATGAAACTCAATTTATTACTCATAAATTGAGTGATTTATTCAATTAAAAATAGCTTTTAATTGAGGAAAGCTTCATTACATATGTATTAGTAGAATACATTGAAGGGAAATCCATGGCTAGGGTTGCTGTACTTTCTCTACATAGAATGAATTTTGGTTTCAACAGGTAAGATGTCAAAATGTTAAATAACTCATGGTAGTGTTAGAATAATCACAGAGAAGTGCTTTATTATTACTATGGCCATCTGGTATTGAACTAATGGTATTGGCTAGTGGTTGGCTAGAAGGTTATTACAAGATCCCATTGTCCAAATACCTTATCAAGGAAAAAATAATTCTGAAAAAAATTGTGCAAATGTCTGTTGATTGTGATACTCTTGATTGTCTATCTAAGGCTGACCCAAAAGCAATAGCTCTATCTCCCATGCCAAGCAAGATACATTTTTTGTCTGCTACAAAATTAGTGTTAAATAATTAATATGCTATTACCAGGTACCAACGGATGATGAGGGATAGAGAAAACCCAACTTTGTCTGGTCAGAACAATTTCTCTTGCTTTTAAATAAATGTCTTAGAAGGTGTTTCAGAAGCTTCATCTAATGAAGAAGGTAGACTTTGGTGAGATCCACCTAGCAGGCTAAGATAATTCTAGCAATAGGTAGTGGTGGTTGTGAAAGCAGTGATATCGTTTTTCAGCAGTAGCAGCAGCAGCATTTCTGGAGAAATCATCTGTCTGCTGTCTAGCGTTGCAAGTGTCTGTCAATGATGCCAGTTGAGGTGTCTATGGCCAGTGGGAAAAGTTTGTGTTATCTTCACCAGTCTGATTCTGCTGTGTGGGTTTGGATTTTTCCTGATGTGCAGCTTCTGAGACTGGCTCTAAGGCCCTCCTGAAAGTATTGTGAGCCTCTTAGGACTTTTCTTAAGAGACTGGATCTAACTCTGCCCCTGGAGGGCAGAAATATAATCAAAGCTCATTGAAGCTTTGAATTCCTGGGCTCAAGGGATCCTCCCACCTCAGCCTCCCAAGTAGCTGGGACTACAAGCATGCACCATCATGCCTGGCCAATTAAAAAAAAAATTGTAGAGATGACGTCTGACTGTGTGGCCCAGGCTGGTCTTGAACTCCTGGGCTCAAGCAATCACCCTGTGTGGGCCTTCCAAAGTGCTGGGATTATAGGCTTGAGTCACTGTGCCTGACCTTAGGGTCTTTTTAATACATTTTTTTCTACTTAAATTGCTGTTACAGGCAACTAATGACATTGTCTTTAGCAAGATATTAGGGCATACAAGAGCTTGCAGGAGTCTCTTAATGTCCTTCTGTAGAGAGGCTGTTCTGTGAGGCTTTAATATACAACATGGAACAGATTATACCCCTGGAGGACGTGAGTAGCAATGGGACCAAAAGTGAGTCCCAAATCCCAATGACCAGCATAAAGACTTTCTTTGGGAAGCAAAGTGGCAAAGTGAGAAGATCATGTCATGGGCCTTGATATCAAAAACTACCATTTACCAGATCTACAAGTGGATGAATCTCTCGGAGACTTTTTTCTTATATCTATACAAAGAATAGCACTTATTTTCAAGACTGCTATAAGATTTATAGAAAATGAATATGAGTCAGACCCTGGAGAAGATGAAAAGGGGTAAGAAATGTAGAAAGAAGAAAATGACTTGAACATGAGAAAAAACTCTGAGATTGAAGACCATTAAATATTGGAGTCCTCCATTCACAGTTTGAGGCCATGATTTCTTTTTAGCTCTCTCACTAGGTGGATTCCGTAAGTCATTCTCTATGCAAAATGGCTCTCACATATACAGTGACAACACAAACTTCTTCCCTGAGCCTCAGACTCTTTTTTTTTTTTTGAGTCAGAGTATCACTGTCACCCACGCTGGATGGAGTTCAGTGCCACCCTCATGGCTATCACAGCCTCGACCTGCTGGACTCAGGCAATCATTTCGCCTTAGTCTTCTAAGTAGCTGGGACCACAGGTATGTACCACCACACCTGGTTAATTTTTTGATTTATTGTAGAGACAAGGTCTTGCCAAGTTGCCCAGGCTGGTCTTGAACCCTGGGCTCAGGCAATCTTCCCACCTCTGGCTCCAAAGTGCTGGGGTTATAGGGGTGAGCCACCCTCCCGGGCCTACTCAATCTATTTTAAGAAGATAAAGGAACCTGTGTATATATTTTTTGAATCAGATTGTCCCTCTGTCACCCAGGCTGGAGTGCAGTAGCACACTCACAGCCAATGCAGCCTCAACCTGCTGGGCTCAGGTGATCCTTCAGCCTCAGCCTTCCAAGTAGCTGGAACTACAGGTGCATGCTACCACACCTGGCTAAAGTTTTAGACTCCATGACATTTCCACTTGGATATTTTATAGGTATTTCAAACTTTAAATACCCGAAAGATAATTTTTAATTCCATTATCGTGTAACCATATTCTTCCTCAGTCTTTTACATCAGTAAGGGACATCACCATGGACACAATTGTTTCCATAAAATGACTAGAATTATTAATTCTTGAGTCTTCCATTGCCTGCATCCATTCCATCAGCATGATCTGAAGTTGTATCTGTGAAATATTCAGAGACTCTTTCAACGTCTCTACATCTCCATTGATACCATCCAGGTCCAATGTGTCATAAGTTCTCCCAGGAGATAACAAACTTTTCCTGTAAAGGACCAGAAAGTAAACACTTTTGCTTTGCAGGCCATATAGTTCCTGTCACAGCTATTCAATGCTGTCAATGTAGTGTGAAAGCAGTCCTAGGCAAAATGCATGCAAATCATTTCAACTGTGTTTGACTACAATTTTATTTACAAGAATTTGTGGCAGGCCAGATGTGGCCTATGAGTGACAGTTTGCTTACTCTTCACCTAGTCTGTCAGTGCTGTCTTTTAACTTGAATTTCTGAATCCAAATTTGACATTACTATATTTTCACGCAGAAGTCAGAGATGTTTTAAAAACACAAAACAAAGCATATCTTCTTGCAACATAAAATTCTTGAAAGGCTTTCTATTGCAAATAAAATAAAATATATATAAACTTAGTACCTTGGCTTAGACATTTGTGTACAACCTGGTACTTGCTTACCTCTCTGATCTCACTCAGGCTACTGCCCCCTTCTAAGTTCCAACCATCAGCAGCCTACTTTTAGTTATGAAAACACATCATGCTGTTTCTTGCTTTCAAATTCTGCCCAGCTGCTCCTTCTGCCAGAAACCCTCCTCTTTAACATTTTTGCAGGCCTGGGCCGTTTGTATCCTGGTGTCAATGTGTTCAAATGTTACCTTCTCAGTGGCCACTCTTCTAATGTAACCATTCCAAGCTCACATTACTTTTGCTCCAAGGAATGAATTACTCTGGTTCTTTCATAGCATCGACTACAGTCTCTATCTTGTTTCTTTGCCTGCTTTATTTTTTTACCTCTCCTACCAGATTATAAGTTTCATGAGGATAAGCTCCTGGGGCAGCCCTGTTCCTCATATATTTTGCGCTCTTAGCACAGAGAAAATTCTCAACAAATAGAAATTGAGTATTTGCATAAATAAAATGAAAATAGACAAAGCCACTTGCAAACAAAGAAGAATCTGAAGACAGGGATACATTAGTTGAGAAAATTTCTACCGAGATAGGAGAAAGAGAAAGAGAAGAATATGGAGAGAGAGGGAGAGAGAGAGAGGGAGGGAGGGAGGGAGGGAGGGAGAGAGAGAGAGAAAACTTGAAAAGACCAGACCAGGGGAGGTTCAAATTATTGCTGGAGTAAATAAAAGAAAGAGCTGACCAAGACCAAATAAAAGGATTTATGTGGCATTGAGTCAGCAGAAAGAAATTGTGGAGAGCATGGGATGCTATGATCTGAGTGATTGTATAATATTTACAAATTTGCTTTACCCATATGGTAGCCATTATTATTATTATTTTTATTAGTATTACAGACTTATGAAAACAATCCATTTTTATGAAACCCTGTAAAGACATCTTATGAAGACTTTATGGGAAGAAGAGAGCAGAAAGAACATTCTAAGTACTAGTCAGTCTAAACAGTAGTATGCATAAGAATCTCCTAGAGAACTTGTTACCAGATTCCTATCAACCTCACTCTCCTATGCTAATCTAGTAGTAGTTCTGGGGGCAAGGCCCATTAATTTTTTTAATTGAGATTCAATTCACATGCTAGAAAATGTACCCTGTTAAAGTACTCATAGCAATGGTTTTTAATTTATTCACAAATTTGTGCAATCATCACCATGAACTAATTTCAGAAAAATTTTCATCATCCTCCAAACTCATACCCATTAATAGCCACTCCTTGTTCCTCCCTTACTAAGCCCCTGGAAAACACTAATTTTTTTGTCCTATGGATTTGCCTATACTGGACCTTTTATATAAATGGAATCACCTAATATATAGCTTTTTGTGTCTAGCTTCTTAACCCTAACATAATGTTTTCCAGGTTCATTCATATTGTAGCATAAATCAGTACTTTTTTGTTGGATAATATTCCATTGTATATGTATGCCACATTTTGTTTATCCATTTATCAGTTGATAGAAATTTGGGTTGCTTCTACTTTTTGGTTGTTACAAATAATGCTGCTATAAACATTCACGGACAAGTTTTATGTAGATATATTCTCAGTTCTCTTAATATATACCTAAGAGAGAGATTACTGGGTCATATAATAGCTTGATGTTTAATGTGCTAAGAACAGTTAACAGTTTTCTAAAACTGCTGTACTATTTACATTCCCACCTACCTACTCACAGCAGATTTTACCCATCATTGCCACTACCATGGTATCACTTGGTACCTAACCTAAAACTTGCAAATTACCCATTTTTGTTTAAATGAGTGATATGTATCACATTTGCTGAGAAATTATGGGCTTTCAATCACCATTGAAGATCTACCCTTAACAGCATTCAGCATGTCACCCATTGAGCATCAAGAAGTAATCATGACTGCACAGTCATTTCAGTTTTGTTCATCTTCCTTCCAGAATATGGACAAAGCCTTTATGATGCATGGACTAAACTTTTCTTCAAGGTTTCAGTTATATACAGGCATACCTCAGAGATATTGTGGGTTTAGTTCTGGACCAGTGCAATAAGCGAGTATCAACATAAAATGAGTCATGTAAATTTTTTGTTTTACCAGTACATATAAAAGTTATGTTTACACTATATTGTAGTTTATGAAGTGTGTAATGGTATTATTTCTAAAAACGTACATCACTTAATTTAAAAATACTTTTTGGTAGAAAATGCTAACTACTTTCTGAGCCTTCAGAATCATAATCTTTTTGCTGGCAGAGAGTCTTGCCTCAATGTTGATGGTTACTAATTGATCAAAATGGTGGTTGCTGATAGGTGGAGTGGCTGTGGCAATTTCTTACAATAGGTCAACAGTGAAGTTTACTGCATTGATTGAGTCTTCGTTTCCCAAAAGATTTCTCTGTAGCATGTGATGCTTTGGGTAGCATTTTATCCATCAAAGAATGACTTCCAAAATTGAAGTCAATCCTCTCAATTCCAGTTGCTCCTTTATCAATAAATTAATTACTATTCTAAATTCTTTGTGGTTTTTCCAACAATGTTTGCAGCATCTTCACTGGGAGTGATTCCATCTTATACTACTTTATTTACTCATCCGTAAGAAGCAACTTTTCATTTATATAAAGCCTAGAGTGGACTAATAAATATTAGACAAAACAAATAGTGAGGAAAGGAGTATTATTAGAGATAAAGAAGGACATTTCATAATGATAAATGGTCAATTCATCATAAAAACATAATAGTCATAAATATGTTTAAGCTTGCTTACTCACTAAGCTTTAAGTGACATGAAACAAAATGAACAATTAAAACTGACAACAGACATATATCCAATTACAATTAGAAACTGTAATACTACTCAGCAACTGATAGAAGTAGACAAAAATATCAGTTAATATACAAATGATTTGAGCAGCACTATTAAACAACTTGTCCACCAATTAAAAACAAGACAATAATTTCTACTCTCACTATTTCAACCCTACTTAATGCTAGAGGTTATAGCCAGTGCAATAAAGCAAGAAAAAGAAATAAAGATGACAAAAAGAGTGAAACTATTCTTGTGTAGATAAAATGATATTTTTGTAGAAAACTAAAAAAATTATAAAATCTACTGAATTAAAAAGTGAATTTAGTAAAGTTTTAGGACACAGAGTCAATATTTAAAGTCAATTACATTTATTTATTACAGAAGCAAATAATTTGGAAGTAGTATTTTTAAAATGCCATCTACAATAGCATAAAATCTAAAACAATCAATTCAATAAAAGATGAATAAGAATTCTATATTACAAATTACAAAACACAGTAGAAAAAATAAAATACAAAGACCTAAGTAAATGAAAAAGTATCAATGTCATGTTTATATATAGAAAAACTCAGCATTGTTAAGATTATAATTATCCCTCAATTGATACACACATTCAATGCAATGCCAAACAAGAATCCCAGCAAGCTGTTTTTTGAGAAATTGACACATCATTTGTAATTTTTACATGAACAAAGAAAGACTTAAAATGGCTCAAACAATATTGAAAATAAACAAGAGAAACCATACTATCTGACTTCAAAATATACTATAAAACTTCATTAGAAAGGATTCTTGGTGTAAGGACACACAAATAGGTCATGAAATCAATAGTCCAGAAATAGACACACATGCTTATCATCAGTTGAACTTTGATAGTGGTTCCTATGAAAGTCAATGAGAAAACCTTTCAAAAAATCTTGCTAGAATCAATCATTAAATACCTACATTTATAAATGAAGCAATGAAGATCAACCATTACACTGAACCATTCATAAAAATTTAATTTGACATTATCTATCTATCTATCTATCTATCTATCTATCTAAACATAAAAGCTAAAAGTGTAAAGCTTCAAGAAAGAAGTATAGGAGAATATCTGCCAACCATGGGGTAGACAATGATTTATTAGAGGAGACACACAAAAATATGATTAACCATAAAAGAAAAAATTGGTAAATTTTAAGTTATCAAAACTCAAAATGTGTGCTCCTCAAATATATTTAAAAAAAAATTTCAAGTTATGGTCTGGGCTAAAGAATCACAATATATTCACCCATCAATCTAAGTATGTTTATCTAGAATTGACAATGAACTATAACAAATCAATGTAAAAAAGAGAAAAAGCCCAATTTAAAACAAAATAGGCAAAATATTTTAAAATATACTTTACAAAAGAAGATTTACAAATGGCAAATAAGCACATGAAAAGGTGTTCCACATCATTAGTAGCCATGAAGTAATAATGAAAAGCCTCATGGGCTGCTACTAAATGTCTACCAGTAACTAAAATTTTAAAGGATAATGACAAGGATATTGAGTAACCAGAACACTCTGACTTTGCTGATAGCAGCATGAAATGCTAAAACTACTTTTGACAACTATTTTGAAATTTCTTACATAGTTACATACACAAATTTCCTCTGCTTTAGCAGTTCTACTCCCAATAGTTACCCAAGTGAAATGGAAATGGCTATTTTCTTTATTCTTGTGTAATAAAAAATGTTCTCAAAATGTAGTGGCTTAAAACAACAATTGTTTATTAACTTGGGACTATCTAGGCTGACCAGTGACTGTACCTACCAGGGTGAATCTTTTGCTTTATGTGGCTGGACTGGGAGTTGTCTGAAAAGGACAAGATGGTCACCTACATGACTGTCAACTGGCACTGGCAGTCAGCTGGGAGACCTGAGAGATCCATCAGCTGCGGTGCCTGGGCTCCCTTCCATGTGGCCTCTGCACATAGCTCAGGCCTCTCATAGCATGGGCATTGGGCTTTCAGGGGTAATCATTCCAAAAGACAGCAGTGGAAGCAGCACATCTCCTTTCACGCTTTACATGGCATCACTCCTGCCAGTTTATATTGACCAAAGCAGCCACAGAGCCAGCTCAGATGCAAGGGGATAGAAAGCACTTTTATTATTATTATAATATTATTATTATTACTATTTATATGTGTTGTCACATCTCAACAGGAATGGTGGGCAATAATTTTATGGAGCTCTTTTTTTCCATCACGCACAGAAAGATTTATCTAATAATTTTTACAACCAGTTCATAATAGTCAAATTGCTAACCAAAAGCTGAAAATGACCCAGGTGTTCATCCACAGCATGGATAAACAAACTTGGTACATTTGTAGATTTGAATATTTCATTTGAATTATTCAATGATTATTGAGTTGAATAAAAAAAGAAATATGCTAATAATATTTACAACAACATGAGTGAATCTCATAGACATATTGAACAAAAGAATCCTGGCACTAAGAGCACATACAAGATGATTCTATTTATGGAGTTCAAGAATAGACAAAACTACAAGTCAGAATAAGGGCTTCCTCTGGAGAAGAAGGAATGAATGGGAAAACATGGATTTTTTAAAAAGATGAAAATGTTCTGCCTTGATTGTTTACATTTGTCAAAACCCTTCAAATTGTACATTTAAGTTGTATGCATTTCATTATGTAAATTTTACCTCAATTTAAAACATAAAAGTGCTTAAAAGTTTTCATAGCCATTCTGTTTGTTCTCTTCAAGTTTTATGAGAATGAAAGCTGGTTTGGTATTTTCAGTTAAAGAAGTAATACATTGTTTGAGGTCATATAAAAAGTGTGTGGCATGAGAGTTACTATAATTCAGATGGGGCAAGTATTCATGGCTGAGGAAAACTTCTTTTTTTAATAATTGCCTCAATTTAAGTAACATTTTTATTTTCAAACCATCACAGAAAGCTGACTGATTATAGTTTAATATAAAACTCTCACAACTTTCATTTATTTCAAAGAACTATCATGCACATAGCCACATTGTGAAAGATACCAGCTTGTGGTTTACTTCTAATGCATGAGCCATTACTGTATTTCTCTTTTCTATGACATAATCCCTGGTCATAGCACTCATTAGTCTAGTCTTAAATTTAAATTTTAAAAAATGACTTCTAGTTTGATTTGCTAATCCTGACATTTTTGAAAACCAAAATGATTCAAAGTAAAATATTTTTCAAAGCAATTTGGTCAAGGCATGCTTGGGAGAAAGCCATGCTTTAAAATCCCAACTGGTTAGCAAAAAACTGGTTAGTCAGTTATTAGCCAGAATTTCTAGGATATTGTGACTTTTTCTTGGCATTACAACACATTTTTTGTCAGTATGAGCAATTTTCTAATTCCCAATTCTTGTAAAAATTACATTTCAAATGTGAACGAAAAGTAGTCATTCACTAGGAATTCATAACCAGATTTAACAAAAATTTGTGACAAAAAAACAACTATCAGATATATTCTGTTCTTATTTTTTATTTTAATTTTTGTTTGTTTTTAATGTGTTGGTGGTGCTGGTAGTGCTGGTGGTGTGTGTGTGTGTGTGTGTGTGTGTGTGTGTGTGTTGGCGTTCTTTAAGTTTTATGAACATTGTCCTGGATACTTGTTAAATGTTAGGTCTTCACTATTTTTCAGGTGATGACAAGGAAAAAAAAATACAGATGATTTTGACTGTCTAGGAAGTATATAAAATTACACACATATAAAAACATCACAATTATTCACATTAAAGCAGCAATGATAAGGTTCTACTATATTTTACATGAGAATGAGATATATTGTGAGGTTATGCAGAAGTAAATATTCTGTTAATAACCCACAGGTTTTGAAGTTAATGATGATGAGAAACAATATAACAAAAAGACATTATTATGCATAAAATTAGAAATCTAATTTTTATATAGGACAGTATCATAGAAATGACTTCTCAAAGTTATTTAAAATAATTAACATTACAAAGTTTTTTTTTTCTTTTTTTTGCTTAGCCCAGACAAAATTTCTGAGGAAAGCAATAAATACTTCTTATTTCTGGGAATCCCAAAGGCATTGGAAACACTCAAAACGTTAATCCTCACCTTTTTTTTTCTATGAATTATCACTTGTCAACAAAAACTTTTTTAAGTTTGCACAGCTGGACAAAAGATAATTAACTACCCCCTATACCCAAGAGGCGGCAAGAAATTCCAGATATTATTATTTGGACTCTGTCTCACTGTGGACTCACTCAAGATTCCTTGATTTACTCCTCTCTGAAGCAGATTTAACCTGAAATGGGCAGCAAGGAAAACTGCATAATTGGCAAAAGGAAGGACGTTATTCCTGGCATTTCACAGTAGAAAAGCTGAATCACCTTTGAAACACTTATTTCCTGAATGATTCTGCTTCTTCCTTGGACTGCTAACATCATGAGGAAGGAGGCAGACAGACTGCACTGACACTGCAAGTTAAACCCAAGAGTTACTGAGTTTTCCTTTTATTTTGCACACAAGCAAGTAACGCTATCCTCCACTTAAACCCTTATTGTCTTTTTTATATTGACATACTTGATATGCTTAACCTGATACTGATGTGTCCACAGTCTTAACTAATGCAACGGTATAGTATTTCTGAAAGCTAATATGAAGAGCAGTAGATATTGTAAAAAATAGAATCTTAAAAACATTATTGGAAAGGTCTATACCTTATACTAAATCATAAAATTAAAAGTCTTTCCAATTTGATGGAAAAGATAAATTTAGAATGACATTGCCACACTGTAAGTAATCAAAGCAATATAAATAAACCAGAATTTCCCCTTGTCATTTATCTTTGACAATCTCTAAGTAACATAAACTATGTAATTTGGTTAATACTTTAGATGTATAATTTTCCTTCTTTTAATATCAAATGTCCTACCAGGTTCTGAACATTCTTTTGAACAGTTCAGATTCCAAAGACTGACAATATCATTTTAACTTTCTCTAATAATAATCAAGATACAATTTCCAACATTGGGAAAAGTCAGTTCAAAATAATGGAGTTAAAAACAATAGAGAAGTTAATGATCATTAACTATCTTATCTTTTTATCTTTATCCTTCCTAAAGATGTGCTTGTAAGGCATAGACCACTGTAAAATAAATCGTTTTTATCTTTATCCATTATCAAGTATTCCTACACTATTTGCTACTAAACTAAAGATTTATGGGAGGTTGTATGAGAAATGTAAGACATCACCACAGATTTTAAAGAGTTTATAGTTGACTTGAAGGAGATGAAAGCAAAATGAAGGAGTAATTAAGCTCTGCCTCATGAGGTGGTTATTGTAAGCACATTAGATGTTCAAAGGCCAAAGGTAGAAATCATAGGTTTCAAATGGCTTTATCAGAATAAGCATGCTCAGAAAAGACAGGACTTTGAATCACCCTTGAAGAAAGTGAGGGATTTAGAGAGTAGAGGAAAGTTTCAGGTTGGGTAACCTAAAAGTCTGTTGGGTCTTTGAATTATTGTGGCCTCAAAGCCTGAAGTGGATAGACTGAGAATTTCCAAGCTTATGATGTGGGTGTTGGGCAATACAACTAAATGGTTAGCCAGATTGTGGAGAGCCGCAGTGGGGTTGCCAGTGACTGAAGAAAGTGGTTTGTGATCTGGAAACCACTGAAATTTGGGGGGCAGATTTTCTAGTGCTCCACTTTCAATCTTGAATTTTCTGCTACTTAACTCATTCTCTGGCCTTACTTTCCCTAGCTGAAAAATGGGGAAGAGAGTTTCTCCTACCTGCATCAAAGAATCAATGTGAAGCTCAAGAAATTATAAGCATAAAAGTGTTTTGGAAGTCACAAACCATTCAGAATGTTTTCGGTCATATTACATTATTCTGTGGTATGATGACTAGAATTGGATTGCTTTTG
This sequence comes from Tarsius wallacei, assembly GCA_963574415.1. NCBI lineage: Eukaryota > Metazoa > Chordata > Mammalia > Primates > Tarsiidae > Tarsius > Tarsius wallacei. The sequence continues at coordinate 17,803 of CAUYQG010091213.1, read as the reverse complement.
ACAGACAGTAAATCTTCCAGGCTATCAGGATGCTGGTGCCATTTGATGGAGTGTTTTATGATGGTTGGGAACAAAAATAACTCTCTCTGCCACCTGGACACAGTGCAGGTAAGCCAAATGGCTTTCCTTTAAACCAGTGATAAAGAAGCAGTGCCCTGACTCCAGTGGTTTGGTGCTGTCCTTCTCAACCTCAGTGAATCTTTGGACCCCCGCCATGTTCCTACCTGTCTTTGGACAAAACCAACATCAGAGTTGCCTAGACAGGAGCCAAACATGGGCAGTGAGCCAGAATGATCTCAATGAGAAGCCAGGTCGAGTTACACATTGCTTCCTTAGGTTGGGCAACCCGACAACCCACTTCTAGTGGGTACTTTCTATTACCTGCTTGTCTGCAACAGAAAATTTTTTCTCCTTATATTCTGTAACTAATACATTGTGAGTTGATTCAGAGTCACAAACCGCACAAAAGGCACATACATCTATAAAACAGTCAGAAAAAATTGCCAATCTTATCTCATGACCCTTCTCTGATCTTACCCGTTAGAGCCAAAAACTAATTCACATGTTCACTTACACTCAAAATAGCTATTTGGAGCTATCCTAAGCACACACACAGAGAGTGTAAACGTCAATAACGTGTGTCACTAAACCTTTTATTGCACTAAGTCTTATTAAACTGTGGTCTATTCCCTGTGGTTAAGTTGAACTTAATTGCTCAAGATCTTTAGTCACATTTTGAAGTGTAGTCTTAGCCACTTTAGCATAGCATATCTTTTGTCTTTAGATACATTCAAATCTCTAAAAAGTCAATATAATAAGTCCTGTTTCACTCTGGGATTACATTTGCTGAGTCAGGGATGATGCTGATGGTATCAGGAAGCTGTGAGAATTTCTCATTTAGCTTCCCACAAAGAGAGGGCAGAACTTCCCAACGCTCCTCAGCCAGAAAATTTCTTAAGTTTCCTTCCAGAATAAAAGTTCTAAAGGTCTATGACACCTCTTTCTTGCTCACCAGTGGAGGTGATGGGTGGGGGAGTTAATAAAATTTCCCAGTGTCACAGGGGACAAGGAAAAGATGTTCTTCCATGACTGGTTTCTCATTGCTCTCATGTTAACAGATTGCCTCTGGTGCTGTACCCTGAGGACAAGGATCTTGAGAATAATCCAGAAAAGGATCTAGTTAGACTTCAAGAAAGAAAACCTATGTACCATTCCATTATCATAGTCATACCATGGAGTTAGACTTGTGGAAGACCTGGCCGTTGCAACGTCAGTGTTCTACTATCACAGAAAAGAGAGAAAGGAGAGAGGGGGAGATGAAGCTGGAAGATACCTCACCCTTCCATCTCATGGGGCAGCTCTGAGCTCACAGGGGACTAGAACAGGTCTGTGAAAATAGATTTGGTTATCTTTAATTATGAAGGTGGACAGTTCCAGAAGTTTGTGGAGAGCACAAAAGATTGTGTGGGGGGGCAAACCCTTGCCCTCATGACACTGCTTGGAAGAACCCAGAGTGAGTGCTGTTTTGCTGACAAATTGATTCAACCTCCTTGACTAACCTTCAGAATGAGCTCCTCAAACTCATTGGACTCCCACAGTGTCTCCAAATCATGGCAAATATACACCTGGATGAGGAGCTAGCTCTGGGGCAGGCTTGGTCTCTCTGTCAGGATTTAGTCTGCATTCACCCTACCCCACCTCACCATCAAGAAAGACCAAAACATCTTCTAATTCAATAGTGTATTGAACTGCCAAAAGATAGGTATTGTGTCCCATTACAATTCAGTGAACGATTACTGAAGATTTTTGTTTGCTAAACCACCTCAATACACATATGCTTTCTAAACTACTAATATAGAATTTCCAGTAAGCAGACTTGATTTTGGAACCCATTCAGGTCAGTGTCTTCAAGTGGGAATGGAGTCATTTCATCACATGGTCTTGACTGGCTGAAGTCCAGAGGATCAAAAGGTAATTTGAGGAACCTAAAACGATCTGCTTGCAAGGAGGAGAGGACGGTCTTTCCGTTTAGTGTAATTCTAATCAAGGATGACATTCCCCGAATAACGAGGGGGGAGGGGAGGAGGAGAAGAAAGGGTTAGGATGTCCTGAAATTTTTCTAAAGTCAAAGATCCCGCAGCCACTTTGGTTCCAGTCTTTTCTCTCTAGATGGAGACGAGAACCATCACTCAGAGGGGCCTCCCTCGACCCCCCAGAAGCCGACCTTCCAGCCCTGGCTGACCCAGGGATGAGGTCCCCTCCAAATTGCCGCTCGTCTCTGGCCAGAGCAACCCCTGGCTCCACCGCGGGGCGGGGCACAGCATCCCCAGCGGAGCGCAGGCAGGCAGCTCCTCCCCTCACCCTCCTCCCCAGCCCCCTCCACCAATCTCTCCCACCCCAAGTCCAGGGAAATTCCCGCGCATCTCAAAGCGTGGGTTTCCTGCCTGGGGGAAGGGGCGAGCGCAGATAAAAGTCGTGCAGAGGGCGCGAGGCACCCACAGCACTCTAGAGCCTCCAACCTCCGCGCCGCCCGTGTCTCTAGAACTCGCGTCCCTCGCTGCCCTCTCTCCGCCGCGATGAGCCTCCCGCCCTGCCGCTTGGCGCGAGTCCCCGGACCCCAGGGCTCCCTGTGCGCGCTGCTCGCGCTGCTGCTGCTGCTGGCGCCTCCGGGGCCCTTCGCCAGCGGTGAGAGCGCAGCGCGGGGGATAGCATGCAGGGCGCCCCAGCACCCCTGGCCGCGGTGTGGGAAGGGCGCTTCCAGCACCTGCCCTGACCTGGTGTCTCTCTCTTCCTCAGCGGGTCCGGGCGCGGCGGTGGTGCGAGAGCTGCGTTGCGTTTGTTTACGCACCACCCCAGAAATTCACCCCAAAATGATCAGTAACCTGCAGGTGATCGCCGCGGGCCCGCACTGCGCCCAGGTGGAAGTGGTGTAAGTCCCGGGGCTGCGCGTCCACTGTGGCCTTGGCAGGAGGAGTGCCCCCAGCTCGGGTCTTCAGTCCCTGTTCTCAAGAGTGCATCCTCTCTTTCTGCAGAGCCTCCCTGAAGAACGGGAGGGACGTGTGTCTGGACCCAGAAGCCCCTTTGATCAAGAAAGTCCTCCAGAGGATTCTGGACAGGTACTTGGCACTCTGAACTTTGTGGTTTCCTAATCTCTTCTGGGGAGAGCATGGACTTCAGTGGGACTTCTTGCGGTGGGAATTGGGTACCACATTCCAGACCAGGCTGAGAATTACAAGGCTAAGGAGAAAAGGGAGAAGTGTCTTGAATGTCCTGGAAAAACCTAGATCGCCAATGGCACACGGAGCTACCTGAGCAGACATGCCAAGCTCCTTCCTGGGATGTGTTTTTTTGGCTACCTTTTGCTTTTAATGGGTTTTATTTTTGCTTTCAACAAAGATCTTAGATGCTGTGTTTTGACAACAGAGCGGAGTAGACAGGAGTGGGAAATTGGTTAAACCGATATAATTATTTTCTCAACAGCGGGAAAAGGAAAAACGGGTGAAGAGGAAGGACCATGCGCTGTAGAAACTGCCTAGTCTCCAGCAGAGCAGTTTTCTGGCGGTCTCTGCACTCAGTGAAGACAAGAAGGAAAAACTGATTTTTTTTTTTCCCGGTAGCCAGATTTCTTCTTGGATTCTCCACTGAAGAGGGTGGGTGAAACCTATGTTTGTTCCTGGTGTCAGCTCAGCTTATGAAGGCTTTAGCATCGTATTTCCTGCTATTTGCTGTTCTTTTATCTACTTCATTATTGGACTCTTTGGCAACTGACTATATTGTGAACCCAGACTCACAGGTTGTTACTCTTGAATAGAAGGAAACTGTTGTGTTTGTAGGATATATTCCTTGCAGTGTTTTTGGAAAGGCCGTGACTTTAATATGGAAATGATATGTCATTAGAATGCTGTTAAGGGGGATACACTCACTCTGTCCATGGAATAGGAAATCTCGTCACGTTGTTTCTGGGGGAATATGTGAGAGAACATTTTCACTCTTGATCTTGGGATGCTATTTAAGTGGTGTTGCATTAGAAAGCTGGGTGTATCATGCATTACCTGTGTAGAATATGTTTCCTTATTTAGAATTTCTAAAAGTTTACATTCTATAAGGACTAATATATTCTTTTCTTATAATTTTAGACATTTGATGTCTTCTTAGTATGGCATAATGTCATTATTTACTCATTACACTTTGATTTTATGTGCTATTTATTAACTATTGTATAAGGAGTACTATAACTCTGGTCACTAAATATATTTTTTTGGTAGATGAAGAAGCAAGGAAACAGGTAAATTCCTGACTTCTAATTTATATATAAATATAGTCATTTAAATAAAAGCAAACTTAATAATGATCTGTACTCTGAAAGTTTTGAAAGCATATTCAAACAATTTGAATATAAATTTATCACTTAGTCTCCAAAAAATATCCAGCATTGCTAACATTTTTATTTGTCTCTGGTATATCCTTTTAAAATCTTGACCATTTTGTAATAAGGAATTATATATGTATCATATTCACTATATTAAAATTACACTTTTTTACTGTGTACCTCATTGGTTTATACTATTTGTTTTGTTATTTGAAAAAATAAAATAAAAGATCTCTAAACTTCACTCATGTTGCTTCATCCTTAAACTGTTACAATACATTTTCTTTACTTTTAATTCCATGTTATTACAAAATTAACTCTGCTGCTCTCTGGCTGGCAGAAAGGTTCCTCACTTCCTAAAACCACTGCTTTGGTCCAGCATTTCTCCAAACTCAGTACCCATCCAGTTACTTCTCAGCACCAGTAGCCCAGGATTCTCTAGAAAGCACACACAAGATAAGACTTCCCTGTCTTAAATCCTTCACTGGTTTCCTGCTTCCTCAACATGAAATGAAATTTACTAAGCTTGGCAAGTGAGGTTCCCTCTCATCTCACTCCTGATCACAACGTAAACCTCGCTCCCCCCACCCTCACTTCACTGAGCCTGGCTTTTAGTTCCCTACTGGGCCTATTCTTCCCTGGGCCCATGTGTTTCCATTTACTGGAGCCTTTACCTGGAAGGAATTTGTCTCTTTCATGCCTATAGAAAGAAGCTTATTCATCCTTCAGAACTCAACTCAAGCAATGAAGTTTCCTCCTTCATGAAGTTTCTTTGGCACACCCAGCAGAGCTCATGGTTTCCGTTTTGATATTTCATAGCATCTTCTAGGTATCTGATTCCAACAAATATATTGCATTGCTGTTATTTTATGGGTTTCTTCACCCTACTCTACTAAGAGCTCTCCCAGAGCATCAACCATATTTCATCCATCTCTGCATCCTCAATGCATGGCACAGAATGACTTAATAAATTAATAAGTTCTTCTGGTTCTCAGGCTGTCACATAGTGGGTAAAAATCAATAACCTGGCTCATGGCAGGTTTTGATTAAACTGTAACTTTCTATCCTCTTTTCCCCTTCTTACCTACAGGTATTCCAACCAGGGCTTTGGCACCTGCCATCCTCTCAAATTATACACCTATCCCTCCCTGTCACTTGGCTAACTTCCATCATTTCTTCCTTTGGGAATTGCTTACATAATGCTTCCTTGAGGAAAACTCTTTGACACTCCTACCAAATTAAGGCCCCTTTTATACTCTCTCATAGTGCTTTGTAATTTTCCTTCACAATATTTTTTCATCAGGGTAACCATAGAGTTTTTAGAGCCTATGTACATGTGGTCATTTTCTTTGTGTCTGTCTGTTCCAACGTCACTGCAAGCTCTGGGAGGGCAAGGACAATGCGTCTCCTCTTTTCCCAGTTCCTAGGATTCTAGCAGATAGCAGGTATTTAAACAGGCACATGATCCAGGTTACATGAGTCCTGCTGTCTCTCTAGTATTAAAAGAGCAGTTTCATATAAAATGCCTATTCTTAGGGAAAGCAAGCAATGGAAAGGAAGAAGACTAATCAAATTGTATGTATACACACAGTGCAATTGGATTAATATATTATATGTGCTTATATTGGCATGTACTTGTATAAATTAGTGTATGCCAATATGTTATTAGTATACTATATTTAACCTAGATCTTTCTATATTTTTGATGTCTTTATATATAAATGTCACTTAGATTAATATATATTTTATTATTACATTGATATAAAGGAGAGCAAGGAAGACAGATACAGAAAGATATGGAGAAATATAGAGTAGGTTCAAAGAGATAGGTTTGCTGACAATTTTTTCAGCAATAGAAAAGTAAAAAATAAAAAAAAAACTAAAAAATACCTCTAATTTTAAAAAAAATCATTAAACTGCTGTGGTCTCTCTTTGTTGTCTTTAATGGTATTGTTTTTGTACTTAGGGATTATACACTAATCCCAGGGAAGCACTGGAGAGGAAACCAAATCACCATAAATATTTGAGCTCTAAATTCCAGTGTTTTCAATGATCCCTTATTTGTCATATCAGCCCCCAAATTCTTACTGAATAATGCCTGATAATAATAAATTAAAGAACATTAAATGCCCTCTGGATGGGTGAAATGTATGTTTTGTAAAGAAATAAACATTACTGGTTACTTTAAAAAAAAAAAATCACTGTCACGATCTTTGTTTTCTCCCAAAGAAAAACTTGAAAGTTTAGTTCATTTATAAACATAGAATAAGATGTGCTATGCAATATCCTTGCAATTCTAATGATCATGCCCATTCTATGAATGGTTGTTCTATAGAGAAAACAGATAGCAGTATAATCCCAAAGAGTCACCTACACAAGAACCTCAATGATAACTACTGCTCATCATTCCTACAATTACTAGTTGATCCTGCTACTAGCAAACTCAAGGAATAATATATCTGGGGGAAATTAGCCAACTGTATGTCTTCTAGGGATATATCTTATAGTGTCTTCATACTAATTCCTAAATACTATTTTCACTCTATTACCCATCTAAAACTCTCTCATACATAAAATCACTTGGAATTGAACAACTTCTCAACTAAAATCCACTCTAGGTTACTGCTCCAATCCAGACAATTTTTTTTTTTTTTTGAGTCGGAGTCTAACTCTGTCGCCCAGACTGGAGCGCAGTGGCTGCTCCCGGCCACCGCAGCCTCGACCTGCTGGGCTCCGGCGATCCTTCTGCCTCAGCCTTCCAAGTAGCTGGAACTACAGGCGCGTGCTACCACTCCCGGCTAATTTTTTGATTTATTTTAGAGATGAGGTCTCGCTTGCCCAGGCAGGTCTCGAACCCGCGGGCTCAGGCAATCCACTCACCTCAGCCTCCCAAGGCGCGGGATTACAGGCTGAGCCACAGAGCCCGGCTAAATTGTTTTTATTTATTGTAATTTCTCACTTAGATCTGTAAAGAGTAGAAATGTTACTATAAAATTCAATTGTTTTTTATTTCACTTCCTGATATATACACAGTCTACCAAAAATATAGGCATGTGATATCCGCAGCCCACGAACATGTTTAAAGTTCCTCCTCAGGACGGTAATTCTGCTTTCTGTCATGGCATGCGTTGGAGAGAACTGATTGTCTTGATATCCTAGAGTGAATGAGAAAAAAATGACTTTCTTTTACTAATCCCAATTGTGTTAGCTTCTAACAAATTCTCAGGTTACCAACAGAAGATGTCAAATCTAAACCCAGAACATTAGAAAACTTCACCTGGATGGGATCTCCAAGACAGCTGATGGCAGGTGGATTGCATTGGACTTCTTCCAACATGAGAGATTGAAGTAATTTTTCCTTCTAGAAAAAGATACAATTTAAAGATATAAATTTACTACTTCTACAGTTCTGCCAGCATCATTTTTGGACTTAAAAAGAGACTCACTTATTATCATGTAATTTATACACTATTTTCTCTAATTAAGGCAATGCTATCATAGCAGTAGGTATGTGCCCAGAGATTTCAGTAGTCTTACAAAGTATACAATCAACTCAAAGTAGCTGGCATAACAATGGACTAGTCTACTAAAACTTGGTGCCAGTGGGAAAGAAAACCATTTGACACTGGATTATTTTTACTTGGCATACAATATTAGCCTGAAAGAACTGGCGAATACACAAATGACATCTTCTCCATAACCAAAGTCCATAGGTTCATGAAGAAAGTGATATGGCTATACCAAACATTAGACTTAAAATTTTTCTCTCTGCCCCTGGTAATTTTGATAGACCTAGTGCCCAAAGGAGAAAAGTTTACTTAGTAAATAAAGTAATGGCCAATTAAATTAGAACATGTGACACCCCCATCCTCGCCATGTATGATCCTTATGTCACTGAACCTACAGGAAGAGAAGATTACTTGACAGGCCAAGGTGGTTGATCCCAACTGTTGCTACACAATAACTATAAGGAGTTTTATATCAGGATCATTCACCAAGCCAATTCACTAGGGCACCACTCAGTACTCCCTTGTCAGTGGAAAATTGGAGCAGCCCATTAAAGTCAGAATTACCAGAAATTCAGACCACATAAAAATGCAAGTTTGGGTCATACGGTTAGGACAAAAACTTGCCCAGCTTAGGTTCTAGAAAAAGGGACCAATGCTAGAAGAAGAAACTATGATAACTATCCTCCTAACCAGATTTAGAGGGGAGTCTGAGCTATTTTGTTAATACTTCTTTACATCCACATGTTCCCTTCAAATATGTGCAACAAGGGTGGATAATGTTAAGGGTTTCAAGTGGGGTAGTGATTGAACTGATATCACCCTATGGCAAAATAGGATTGCTAGGATTGTTAAGATAGCTGTGTTTCCTCTGGTTGGAGATCTGACATTGTATGTACAAAAGATGTTAATGGATGTTGAGAAGCAAAATGTGTGAACTGTTCTGGGTCTTGTCCTCTGCATCTCCAGATCTACTTGCCACCCTCCTCTATTCCTCCCTGAACCATGAGTCTGTTCTTTATGAACTTCTTCAACTGGGATACCCTGATGATAATGTGAGCCATGTGCCGGACTTTATCCCACACTGCCTTTCAGAGATATAACGATGAGGACCACCATCATCCCTCCACTGGAAGCCATAGCGCGTTCAAGAGAGAGCACTTTCCATCGGCACCTCTAGGTGCCTGTGATCACTTCCTCCCCTCTTCCTCTCATAATACAAGAGGTGAGTTTCATGGCATAAGCTTCATGCCAAAGTCTTAACTAATTTGAAATTTTACTAAATTCAGGGGTAAATACGAGACATAGAATGATTTTATGTAACCATTATTTTGCTTAAAGAGCAATAGTGTGACAAAAATGGATAACGTATAATAAAGCTACTTGGAATGTATTTAAATTTTAAAAGCATGCTTGTGTTAATGAAGAGTGCTATATCTAGCAGAATTTTAAAGACAAAAATTACACAATACATTATTTTACGTTATATACTGAAATTATGATATTAATTTGCTACATTTTATTTTTAAACCTAACTTAATAGGATTAAAAGCATAAAACAATTCTTATAATATAGATAACATCTTAATAAACTTAATTCTATTTCCTTTTTACAAGCAAAACATGTTTCGACAATTTCTTATTTTGAAAGAAGTTATATTTTCTTGTTTTATTTCTCAGACTTTTTTCTGGCTTTCAGAGACAGCTATAAGAAAAAGATATTTTTTAAAAAATGCATGCAAAATATATACATCATCAACTCTGGCCCTCTCCCCTAGTTCGGGAGGTGAATTTCTTTTTTCTCTCACGTTATCTTGCTAATATACTTCCTACATAAACTGTATTGTTCAATCTAAATAAAAAAAATACATACATTATCTGATGATTTCCAAGACCTCTAGTTTTTAAATTATTATTTAAAATCTGAATTCAACTTTTAAAAATGTGTTTTGATTGTAGAGACTAAGACTGAGAATTTTGCTGTGTTTTTCTCTTGGAGGAATAGCTATCACCCTTGTGCTGTAATCCTCATGTTGATATACATTGAAAACTTCTGAGTAAGCGGCAATAGGATGATCACAATCCATATTTAGCTACTACAGGCACAGGTCACACATATAGTCCCAATGTGCACTTTCCAAATGATCAGTTTGGGTGATACATTACGTGGCTGCTGGAAACAGTCTTATATGTAGCAAATTTTCTTGCCTTTGTTCTTCATTACATTTTTTTTCTAGTTATTTTTGTAAACTTTTGTATTAAGTGGCTTACTTTTATATTACCTGCTAGATTATCAATGCTTTCTTTAAAACCTATTTAACATTTAAAAGGAAATCAAATAAAAGTTTTTGCAATCCCCAGTGACTCACTATTTAACTGACTTTCAGGAGAATTAGCCCTTATAATTCCCTGCTCCTGAATGCCTGAGGAATTAGTGTCGAGCATTAGCTGGGCAAAGCTTAATGGTAAATATACCCTGAAAGGTAATACAGAGAGGAAACAAAAGGTCATTATTTTATCACAGGTATAAAAATAATGTGTTTTTAAAAATCTAATTCAAATTCATGTGGTCTAGGACAGTATTGACCTGCAATATTTAAAAATAATAATGCTTAATGAAATAAATACATTTGAACAATTTTAGTGTAAAAATGTATCCTAAAAGCATTGATAAGCAAGCAGGTAGTATAAAAGTAAGCTAAACATGTAAAATATGATTTGAAATTAAAATTATACCTGCAGCATATGAATAAGCAAAAAGACCAGTAATACAAAGCAAACCTAGCTTGCATCCTTCTCGTATCTTCCTTTGCATACATATCTTCAAGTGTTTTTTAGTACCAACTCAAGTTTGAAATTCATGTTTTCATTTAATTAATCTGTGTTTCCTTTTTGGAAATTACATATTTAGTAATCTTTATATGTATATATCACTACATCCAACACAATAATTACTTTTTCTATTCGTTTATATTATTTTCTTATCCTCAGTTACATTTAGAAAGTGTTACTTTGGTAGCTACAATAAGGATATGTCTAATTTATCAGAGCATTGGAGAAATAAATGACTATTAATTTGATTAACTTAAAAACATGCACAAACACAGACAGACAGACACACACACACACACACACACACACACCAATCTAGTGACTCGTAAGTTTATTTGATTTACTTTATTATTTTGTAACCATAGAATAAAAGAATACATAAACCCCTGTTGGTGATATAAAATGAATTGAATGTTGCATCGTTTTTCCCTGTGTTGGTGAGATAAACAAGTAGGAATGATGCAAACTTTTGACTCTCAGTTAAACTCTTCCTTACAAAAGAGGGAAAAACCTTATCGCATGCAAAATCTTATGATTTTGACCTTTCTTGAGTAGTTTTTTACTTTTCACTCTCAATGTTCCTGCAATCAGCAAAGGGTATGAAATTAGTGGTGCAGGCATGTCCCATTGCATTAAGTATGAGGCATGGTTTGTGGTTAATTCCAGTTTTAGTATTGATCAGTACATTCATTAGATACCAGTATTAGCTTTCTTTTATTAATTTATGTGTATAGTTTTGGTGTGTATAGTTTTGGCATCTATTATTTCATTAGGCTTACACAAATGGCCTTCTAATTCTAATGTCACTTCTGTTGTTATTGACTAGAAATGTTTTTGGAAAAAACCTTTCCTAACCATGTGATTATACTGAAATATCATCAATAAAAGAAAGACACAATACATATTTTATTCTTTCTTTTTATTATCAATTTATTAAAACCTGTCAGTGCCCTAACATTGTCAGGAGAGACAAAACAAAGGATATTTTCAGTGTTTCAGTTTAGTTATACCTAGCTCAACTCCCTCAAAATAGAAAACCAAAATCTGCACTAATCAGAGGACACCGATGATCTCAGATTTGAAGATGTCTCTTTCCTCCCTCAACATTTTAAAAGTATACAGTTAATAGAATTATTAACTTACGTCATGAAGATCTAAAAGGTTAGCTAATATTATATTTGTCAATAACATATATGTCACTTAGCAGTAGTGAAACATATTGAAAGAGTTGAAAATTGAAAAGAAGAAACATTTTTGTGTAGTCAAAAAAGAATCCTTTTCCTAAACATTTACACTAATGTTATTAATTATTTAATTAATATTTTTGCTAAAATTAATTAAAAAATTAAATTACTTTACTTCAATGGAAAATAGCAAAGTAGAAGAAAGATAATCTTATAATTTTATTGCTGGATTATACATTCTATAAAGGAGAAGCTTTACTTTTTTTTCCTCTCTTAATTTTTTATAATTTTAAAGATTTAAGCAACAATTCAGGGTTAGGTATACAAATGTTCATTATGCAGGTCCCCTTGTTGATGAGGTGTGCCCCCCCTTCCCCAGGCAGATTCCCACTACTGCCAATCCTGCCTTCCCACTTCCCTCCCGGCAGTTTACCCCTACTGACAATAATTTTCTTATAGTATTATGATAATTGTTCAAGGTCCTCTTATGAGTGAGAACATGTGATAGTTCTTTGTTTCTATAAAAGATCACTCAGTATTATAGACTCTAAGTCAAGACAGGTTGCTGCGAAATTCGTGATTTTGTTTTTCTTTACGACTGCGTAATATTCCATCATGTATATGTACCACTTTTTTTTATCCAGGCCTCTTTTGATGAGCAGCATAATTGGTTCCATGTTCTTGCTACTGTGAATAATGCTGCGATAAACATACATGTTCAGGTATCTTTTTCATAGAGTGATTTGAGTTTTCTGGGTAGATTCCCAGTAGGGGGATTGCGGGGTCTTATGGAAAGTCGATTTTTAGAAATTTTAGTAATCGCCACACTGGTTTCTACAGAGGCTGCACTAGTATACACTCCCACCAACAATGTAGAAGTGTTCCCTTTTCGATGCATCTTCTCCAGCATCTGTTGCTTTTTGAGTTATTGATAATAGCCATCTTGACTGGAGTTAGGTGGTATCTCAGTATAGTTTTAATTTGCATTTCTTTGACGACTAGAGAAGCTAAGCATTTTATGGTATATCTGTTGGCTGCTCATATGTTTTATTTTGAAAACTGTCTATTAATATATTTTGCCCACTTTGTAATGGGGCCATTTGTTTTTTTCTTTTCGGCACTTTTGAGTTCCTTGTAGATCCTAGATGTTAGACCTTTGTCAGACATACAGTTGGCAAATATTTTTTCTCATTATGTGGCCTTTCTCACCACTCTCTTGATGGTTTCTTTGGCTTTGCAGACAATTGTTAGTTTGATGAGGTCTCACTTGTCTATCTTATCTCCTATAGCATGGGCACCTGGGGTTTTGATCAGGAATTGGTTGCCAATTCCAATTTCCATAAGGGTGTCTCCTGCATTTTCTAAGGTTTTTATAGTTTGAGGTTTTTCATTTAGGTCTTTGATCTGTTTAGAGTTGAATTTTGTGTATGGTGATAGGTTGGGATCTTGTGTAAATCTTCTGCATGTGGTTAGCCGTTTTTCCCAGCACAATTTACTGAATAGGTTCTCCTCTCCTCAGTCATTGGTGGTGAAGCCCTGTGGAAGATGAGTTGGTTGAGAAATTGAGGTTTTGCTACTGGAATATCTATCCTGTTCCATTAGTCTATATGCCTTCTCTTGTACCAATACCAGGCTGTTTTCATTATTGTATCTTTATAATCAAGTTTAAAGTCTGGGAGTGTGAAACCTCCAGCTCTGCTTTTTTTTTTTTTTTTTTTGCTGAGGATTGTTTTGGTGATTTGTGGTTGTTGATATTTCCATATAAAATCTTGTATTGTGGTTTCCAGGTCTGAGAAGAATGCTGCTGGCAATTTAACGGGTATTGCATTAAATCTGTAGATTGCCTTAGGTAGGATGGACATCTTAACAATGTCAATTCTTTCAATCCATGAGCATGGAATATTTTTCCATGTGTTTGTGTCATCTTTGATTTCTTTGAGCAGTGTTTTGTAGTTTTCATTGTAAAAGTCTTTCACATCTCTGATTAAAAAGAAGCCAAGGTATTTGATTTTTTTTTTCCTGGCTATTATGAATGGGATTGTGCTTTTTATTTGGTTTTTTGTTTGTTTGTTGTTGTTGTATAGAGATGGACTTAATTGATACCTACAGAATACTCCACCCAACAACCAGGGAATATACATTCTAATCATCACTACATGGAGCATACTCTAAGATTGACTTCATCCTCAGCCATAAATCAAGTATAAGCAAATTTTACAAAGTTGAAATCCTGTCTTGCCCCTTCTCAGACCACAGTGGAATAAAATAAATATCAACACCAACAAAGCTCCCCAAAAACCCACAATGACATGGACACTAAACAACATGATGCTAAACTACTTTTGGGTCAACATGGAAATCAAGACAGAGATTAAAAGATACCTGGAAACAAATGAAAATGAAGAAACATCTTACCAAAACCTCTGGGATTCCATGAAAACAGTGCTAAGAGAGGGATTCTTACCTCTACAAACACATATGAAGAAAATGGAAAGATCACAAGTTAACAGTCTAACAATTGCCTAAGGGAGTTGGAAAAGCAAGACCACCAATACTGTAACTTCAACAGAAGAATCCAGATCACCAGATTATAAGCCCAAATTTGGGACATAGAAGACAAAAAGATAATACAAAAGTCAACAAAACAAAAAGCTGGTTGTTTGAAAGGATAAATAAGATTGATGGTCCCCTAGCTAGGCTGACCAAGAAAAAGAAAGAAACCTCAACATAAATACAATCACATGCAAAAGATCAAGTCACAACTGAACCCAATGATATACAAAAGATTATTAGAGACTACTATGTACACTTATATGGTAACAGACTTGAAAAGCTAAAGGAAATTGAGGACTCTCTGACATTACACAACCTCCCCAAGTTGAAACAAGAAGAAATCGAAATCCTAAACAGACCAATAACAATCCAGGAAATTCACTATGTCATAAGTAAATTACCTAAAAAAGACCCCGGACCAGATGGCTTTCTAGCAGAATTCTAAAAAACATACAAGGAGGAACTGATACCAATCCTACTGAAAGTATTCCAGACAATTGAGAAAGATGGAATTCTTCCCAAATCATTTTATGAAGCTAATATCACCTAAACTAGGTAAAGGTCCAACAAAGAAAGAGAACTACAGGCCAATATCCTTGATAAACATAGTTGCTAAAATTCTCAACAAGATCTTTGCAAATTGGATTAAACAACACATCTCAAAAATTATCCACCATTACCAAATAGGCTTCATTCCAGGGATGCAGGGCTGGTTCAACATTTGTAAGACTATCAACATAATTAAATACATCAACAGATGTAAAAACAAAAACCACATAATTATATCATTAGAGGCAGAAAATGGTTTTCCAAAAAAGCTTGGAAAATCCAGCACCCAATCTTGATAAAAACCCTTGAACATCTAGGCATAAATGGAACATACCTCAAAATGGTAAGAGCCCTCTAGGAGAAATCCACAGCCAGCATACTGCCAAATAGACAGAAATTGGAACCATTTCCCCAAAAAATTGGAACAAGACAAGGATGCCCACTCTCTCCCATCCTTTTCAACATAGTTTTAGAAGTCCTAACTAGAGCAATCAGACAAGAGAAGGTGATCAGTGGTATCCAAATAGGAAAAGAGGAAGTCTCTTTATCCCTCTTTGCAGATGACATGATTTTGTACCTTGAAACCCCAAGAGAATCTGTCAAAAGCCTCCTTGCGCTGATAAAGGACTTTTTCAAAGTCTCAGAGTATACAATCAAAGTGCAGGAGATTGTTTTCAATTTTGTTCTTCTTTGATGCATTAACACATCTGCTTGATATTAGCAGTTGTTCAATAAGTACTTACTAAGTAAGTGAATGACTTTACAAAATTGTCCTTAAAGTGATCTGATAGTGAAGGTAGCCATGAGTTTCTATTCATACAGGGAGAAAACATTTCACCATAATGAACCTAAATAAGAACTGACTGGATGTTTTCTTCCTTATTTTGAAATTTCTACTCTTTTTACTTAATTGCTGAGAAATATATAGGAAGCATAATCTTCTGTGTTTTAAGAAATACCCAGTATCTGGCTATTTAGAAACACAATAATTTAATAAATTTTAATGTATCTTTCAGTGGCTGGCATTATACCAAAAATGTTAACTTAAGATTAATATTTTTTCTTTAATCACAGTGAAAGCTTATAAAATTTCATTCATGTCCAACATAAATAACTGCCATTTTGCCAGCATTTGTCATTTGGTAGAAAATCTCTAGGCCAAAAATTCCACGTATCAAATATTAATATTCTCTAACCATTAATTCTCAACTTTACATTTCTAAAGTAGTCATGTGTCTTGTAATTTTTATCTAAGAAAGTTGATTACATTTAGGAGTTGTAGATTGGTGTTGCAAATGCAGGAAGATGGCATGTTTTTTTTTTATATAGCATAAGTTTTATTGTTGAAAAATTTTTGCTTGTTTTGTTTTGTATAAGTCAAAGACAAACTCTTATCTCCTGAGAAATATTTCTGTGAATTGAAATAAAAGGAAAGAAAACCTTTGACAAACTTAAGTATACGCTTATTGGGGTTTATTATGACAATTCAAATCATTACAAGCATAAGTACTTATGTTTTAAAACTATTTTGAAATAAGATATTAGATAGACAAGTGGGAACTCATCAAACTGACAAGCTTCTGTAAAGCAAAAGAAAGCATCAAGATAGTGGGGAGACAGTCCACAGAATGGGAAAAAAATATTTGCCAATGGTATATCTGACAAAGGCCTAACATTCAGGATATACAAGGAACTCAAATGGGCCGAAAATGGGGAAAAAAACAAAAAACAAAAAACAGCTCCATTAAACGTGGGCAAAGACACGTTTGAGTTCCTTGTAGATCCTAGATGTTAGGCCTTTGTCAGATATACAGTTGACAAATATTTTTCCCATTCTGTGAGCTGTCTCCCCACCTGCTCTTTTGGTGTTTTCTTTTGCTTTGCAGAGGCTTATCAGTTTGATGAGGTCTCACTTGTCTATCTTATTTCTTATGGTATGGGCACTTTGGGTCTTGAGCAGGAATTGTTTGCCAGTTTCAATTTCCATAAAGGTGTCTCCTGCATTTTCTAAGATTCTAAGTTTGAGGTTTTACATTTAGGTCTTTGATCCATTTAAAGTTATTTTTTTGGTATGGTGATAGGTAAGGGTCTTGTTTCAATCTTCTACATGTGATCAACCAGTTTTCTCAGCACCATTTACTGAATAGGTTCTCCTCTCCCCAATGGTTGTTGTTGGAGGCTTTGTCAAAGATGAGTTGGTTGGGAAATTGAGGCTTGCTTCTGGAATCTCTATCATGTTCCATTGGTCCATATGCTTATTCTTATAAGCATACTGGGCTGTTTTGATTATTGTAGCCTTTTTTTTTTTATTCAATATTTTGTATTATGGTATTGTGGAGTACAGTTAAGGGTTAGGTATACAAAAATGCTTCATTCAGGCACCCTTGTTGATAAGAGGTGTCTCCCCATTCCCAGACAGATATTTACCACCATTAATTCCATCACCCTCACCCTCCCCTCCCCCATATTTTCCCATCACTGTCAGTCATTTTCTTATGGTAATACGTTGGATGATCAGGGTCTACTATATGAGTGAGAACATGTGATACTTAGATTTTTGTTTCTGTGAGAGGTCGCTCAGTATAATGGACTCTAGTTCCATCCAGGTTGCTGCGAAATTCATGATTTCGTTCTTTCTTATGGCTGCATAGTATTCCATTGTGTGTATATACCACATTTTTTTAATCCAGTCCTCTTTTGATGGACAGCATGGTTGCTTCCAGGTTCTTGCTATTGTGAACAATGCTGCTATAAACATACGTGTGCAGGTATCTTTTTTATAGAGTGATTTGTGTTCTTCAGGGTATATT
>CAUYQG010091208.1:0-18562 GCA_963574415.1 Tarsius wallacei | reverse complement strand
TCTCGGGGTCAATGACCCCCCTGATTCCTAATGCTCAGTGGGCCTCCTTGGCCGGCTTCCAACAGTGTGAGTCACTGGAACAGCCTTCACAGAGGAGAGTCAGTCACTTGGCTCCCCTCATTGAGGAGGGTCAGTCACTGAAGCACCCATCACCAAGGAGGGCTAGTCACTGATGAACCCGTCACAGAGAATAGCCATTCACTTGAGTACCTATAATATACGATCAGTTCCTGGGGCATCCATTGTGGAGGAGACTCAGAAAGCAGGCCTCCCATCAAAAAGCAAGAGTTGTCGCTGGGGCAACCATTATGGAGGAAGGCCAGTCATCGGGGCACCAATTACAGAGAAGTTTCAGTAGGTGGGGCACCCATCTCAGAGGAGGGCCAATCACTGGAACAACCATCACAGAGGAGAGGAGAGCTAGTCACTTGAAATCACATCACTGAGGAGGGTTAGTCACTGGGACAAAAATTACAAAGAATGGCTTTTCACTGGGACAACCATTAGGGAGGAGACCTGGTAACTGGGGCTACATTCACAGAGGAGAGCTACTCACTAGTGCACTTATTATGGAGAATGGCTAGTCACTGAGGCACCAATCACTGAGAAGACCCAGACACTGGTGCAACCCTAATTCATCAGGGCTTGTCACTTTGCCACCCATTACCTAGTCGACTCAGTGATTAGGACTGCCATCCCAGAGTAAAGCTAGTCACTGGAACACCCAACACAGAGAAGGTTCAGTCACTTGGGCAACAATTTCAGAGGAGTCCCTAGGTCATTATTATGGAGGAAAGCTAGTCACTGAGGAGACCCAGTCAATGGCTCATGAGGACTTGTCACTTGGCATCCATTGTCTAGTAGACTCAGTGACTGGTACTGCAATTAAAAGTAAATCTAGTCACTGGGACACCCAACACAAGAGGATCAGTCACTGGAATATTTTTCACAAAGGAGGGGCTGGCACTGTGGCACCCATCACAGAGGAGCTCCCCATTATAGAGGAGGCAACATCACAGGGCCATCTATCATAGAAGAAAGTCTGTCACTAGAACACCCATCACAGAGGAGGACTAGTCACTGGGACATCAATTATGGAGGAGGACCTGTCACTGGACCATCCGTCACAGAGGAGTGCTTGTCACCAGGGTGCCCAATTTAAAGGAGTGTCAGTCACTGGGTAACCAATTAGAGAGAAGGCTGAGTTAACATAACACCTTTTATGAAGGATGACCAGTCACTGGGCCATGCATCACAGGAAAAGACCAGTTAATAAGACACTTATCATAGAGGAAGGCTAGGAACTACAGCACACATTATATATTAATGCAAGTCACTGGGGCACCAATCACAGAGTAGGCCACCTCATTGTGGCACACTTTATGAAGGAGGACCAACCAGTAGGGCACACATAACAAAAGAGGGCTTGTCATTGAGACACCTATTATGGAATAGGTTCTGTAAGTAATTCACCAATTGCAAAGGAGGGATCATCACTAGAGCGACCATTATGGAGGTGAATGATTCACTGGGGCATCAATCATAGAGGAGGCCCCAAAACCTGCTCATCCATCACAGAGAAAAGCCAGTCAATGAGGCACCCAACAGAGAAGAGTGGTCAATAGGACATGTTTTATAGAGTACCAGGTACTGAAGCAGAAGAGCACAAGTCATTGATTCCCCTATCACAGAGAAGGGACAAACACTGGGGTCACTAAAATAGAAGAGGATCAGTCCCTGAGGCACCCATCACAGAGACTGACCATTCACATTGGAACCCATCACAGAGAAAGGGCATTCACTGTGATAGCTATTATGGAGAAGTCCCATTGACTGGTTATCCTCCAGAAATGGTGCCAAAAAACTGGACCTCCTTTATCATGGAAATTAACAAGACACCAACGAAAGTGCAGTCCACTCCAAAAGGCACATATCACAGAGTAGAGACAGTCCCTAGAGCACCATAGAGAAGAGCCATTCACTGGGACTCCCATTACAGAGGAAGGACAGTCACTGGGACACCCATCAGATAGGAGGGCACATAATGGAAAATGCATCAAAAAAGAGGACTTTTCATGGGGCACCCATTATTGAGGAGGCCCAGGAAGTGGGACACTCCTCACAAAGGAGGGATAGTCACTGTGTCAACCATTATGTAGGAGCACCAGTCACTGGGGCATCAATCACAGAGAAGGCCCAGGCACTGGGGCACCTATAATGGAGGAGGTACAGTCACTGCAGTGCTCTTTATGAAGGAGAACCCATCACTAAGGGAATCATTTCAGAGTATAACCAGTCACTCCAATACTCATCACAGAGGAGAGACAAACAATTTGAAACCCATCACAAAGAGGGGTTAGTCATTAGGGTATCAATTTTGAATGAGGATCAGCCACCAGAGAACCAATTAGAAACATTAAGGGACATACCAAAAAGGAGCATCTATCATAGGGGTTCATAGTATAAAGTAGGGCTAGTCACTGAGATGCATTACAGAAGAAGGCTACTCACTGTGGTAACCATCAGAGAGCAGAGTCAGTCAAGGGACAGACATAAGAGAGGAGGGCCAGTCACTGAGGCATCTATCACAGAGGAGAACTAGCCACAGGGAAACCCATCACAAAAGAGAGTCAGTCACTTAGTCATACAACACAGATACGGGTCTGACACTGAGGCACCCATTACAGAGGAAATTCAGCAACTGGGACACCCATTAAGAGAAGCTCAGTCAAAGAGGCTCTGAACACAGATAACAGCCAGCAACTGGGGCAGTCATTAAAGAGGAGGCAATGCCAATGTGGTGTTCATCACAACGGAGGACTAATCTCTGGGACACGTATACAGAGGAGGTACAGTCAGTGAGGCACACATTACAGGGTAGGGACAGCCACTGAGTAACCCTTTAGGATAAGGTTCTGTCACTTGGGCACCCATCACAGAGGAGGGCTAGTCAATTGGGCACCCATATCAGAGGACAGCCAGTCACTGAGGCACCCAATAGAGAGGAAGAATAATAAGTGAGGCACCTATCACAGATTAGGACCAGTTGCAGATACATCCTTTAGAAGGATGTCAATCACTGAGGCACAGATTACAGAGTAGGGCTAGTCAGTGGGCTAGCCAACACAGAGCAGGCACAGTAACTGGGACAACCATCATAGAGTAGGGCTTGCCACTAGAACAACCATCACAGGGAAAGCCCAGTCACTGGGACATTCATAACAGAGGTCAGATAGTCACTGAGACACCTTCACAAAGGAAGACCAGTATCTGGGTCATCTATCATAAAGGAGTGCTAAACTCTGAGACACTCATCACAGAGAGCCAGTAGCTAGGGTAAACTTTATGGAGGAGGAATAATCACTGAGGCACCAAACACACAGCCAGTAACTATGGCACACATCACACAGGAGGGCAAGACACTGGGGCAGTTGTTTGGGAGGAAAATCATCAGTGGAAAACCCATCAGAGGTGGACTACCCATGAGGGTAACCATTTTGGAGGTAACCCAGTCACTTAGGCACCCATTAGGTAGGATGGCCAATAAATGGGGCACCTATCACAGCTGAAGGCTAATCAAAGGGCACTGATTACAGAATAGATCCAGTTACTGTGACCCCCATAACAGACAAAAGCCAATCAGTGAGGCATAAAGAACAGTGGAGGGTCATTCATAGGAGGGCTCAGTTACTGGAGTTCTGATCACAGAGGAGTGCCTGTAACTGGGATAGCAATTACAGAGGAGGCAATGTCAGTGTGATACCCATCACCAATAGGGTTAGTCTCTGGGGCACCTATCACAGAGGAGGAATTTACTGAAGCACGTATCACAGTGATGGACCTCTCACTAAGACACACACCACAGAGGAAAGCCAATAACTTGTGTACACATTAAGAAAAGGCCCAGTCACTTGGTTACTGATCACAGAGGAGGGCCAGAAATTGATGAACTTTTTCAGAGGAGGTCCAGACACTACAGCAACCATTTTAAGTAGCACCAATCACTGGGGCACTGATCACAGAAAAGAAAAAAGTTACTGTGGCACCTATCACAGAGGAGGCTTGGTAACTGATCATCCATCACAGAGAAGATCTAGTCACTGGGTCACCCATAACAAAAGAAGCTCCATCACTGGGCACCCATAACAGGTCAGGTAGTCATGGAGAATTCCATCATGGAGGAGGACCCATCTCTGGTGCACTCATCACATTGGAAGGAAAGACACTGAGGCAGTTACTGGGGTACGCACTGTGAAGGAAGACCAAACATTAAGGCACCCATAGCAGTGGAGATCCCGTGCACCCACCATAGAGGAGGACAAAATACTGGGATGAGGGCCTGTCAATGGGACACCCACTACAGAGGAGTTGCAGACACTGGAACACATCTTATAGGAGGGCCAGTCAGGGCACTTGTATTGGAGAGGGACCTGTCATTGGGGGAAGCAAAACAGAAATGATCACTGGTTAATCCATCACAGAAGAGAGCCAGTCACCGTGATACCCATTAGTGGAAAGTCAGTCACATAAACAGCCAACACAGAGATGACCAGTCACTGGGACATACACTATAAAGGGCTAGTCAGTGGGGAACCCAACACAGAAGTGGTATATCTCTGGATACCCACTCACTGGGGCACAGATTACAGAAAAAGTCAGAGAGTGGACCACTGATCACAGAGCAGCGTCAGTCAGTGAGGTACCAAACACAAAGGAAGGACAGTTACTCAGGCTTCCATCACAGAAGAAAGACATTCACTAGGGTGATGAAAACAGAGGAGGACCAGTCCCTGGGTGCTCATCAGAGTGGAAGGCTAGTCACCTAAGCATCCATCAGAGAGAAGAACCAGTCACTGAGATACACCCACCACAGAGAAGACCTATTCACTGGGGCACCCATTAGAATGAAGGACAATCACTGGGGCACTGATTACAAAGATGGGCCGGTCAACGGGACAACCTTGACATTGGTGGCCCAGTCACTGGAACACTCATCACAGAGGAGGTCTGGTCACTGGGGAGCCAATCATAGTAGAGGGCTGGTCTCTGAAGCACCCATCACAGAGGAGGCCAGTCACTGGGGTACCTAACACTGACAAAGTCCACTTACTGGGGCACTGATTACAGATGCAAGTCATTCACTGGTGTGCCAACCACAGAGATGTATAGTCAGGTAAATTCACAGAGGTGGAACAGTCACTGGTACAGCCATCTCACAAGGGATTCAAAACTGGAGTACATAGAACAGAGTTGGACCAGTCACTAGACCCCCTGCACTGAGGAGGAAATATCACTACAGCACACATAATAGAGGGGCAGTTACTGAGGCATCCATCACACAGTTGGTTCAGGCACGAGAGCAACCCTAACAGAAGGGCTAGTCATTGAGGTACCCATTATAGAAGATAGCATATTACTGGGGGCTCTCTCACAGAAGAGAGAGAGAGTCACTGAAACACCAGTTACAGAAGAAAGGCAGTCAGTGGGGCACACACCACAGAGGTCTATTCACTGTGGCACCCAGTTTGGAGAAGAACCAGTCACCAGGACAGCCATCATGAAGGATTCTCAGTCAATGGAGCACCAATATGTGAGGGGCAGTCACAGGGGCACCCAACATGAAGGAGACCCAGAAACTGGGAGTCCATCATAGAGGACGACAAGTCACTGGGACACCCATTTTGGAAAAAGTCCAATTATTAGGACACCCATCATAGAAGAATAATTACTGGAGTATCCACCACAGAGCATGACCAGTCATTGAGGCACAGATCACAGAGGATGCCCTGTCATTGGAGTACCTAATGGAGGAGGCCAAGTCACAGGTACATCCATAAAAAATGAGGGCTAGCCCCTCAGGCGCCCATTATGGAAGAGGCCCAATTAGCAAGTCACCCATCACAGAGGAGTGTTAGTCAATATGTCACTCATTATGGTGAAGGGCTCAGGAACTGGGGCACCAATCATTGAAGAGGCTGTCTGAGCACCTAGAATGGAGGAGGGCAAGTCACTGAGGCACACATGATATAGTAGACCCAATCACTACTTAGCACTAGTAAGTGGGGGATTGATGAATCTGACCTCTCCTTGTCCTAAAGAGAATTCCCTCAGTGGGAACATTTTGGGGAGCCTATCTGAACCTCCAGGAGGAAAGGAGAAAAATTTTATATCCCTTTTACATTGTTCCAATTATCTCCTAAGTTTGGAGTATGATGTCTTTGGGGTCAAATATCCTGGGCCTTGAACCTCAGATAGACCTGGATTCTCTATGTGATTACCCTGTTCCTGTCTCCTCTGTGCTGGGGGTTATACAGAGGGGGGAATGCAAGGAAGAAAATCCCAAGGCTTCTATTTTCCTATGGAATCCTCAGATTGTTACTATTCTTTTGCTCTGAAGGGAAACATGACTAATAGCAGAAGGCATAGTCTCACTTCTCCAGTGAACTGGAGAGGTTATCATTTGCATAGGGTACCAAAGTCTGACAATGCTAATTTTCCTCTGAGCTAAATTGTGGCCAGAAAACTGATGGCCAATTAATCAGTTCTTTGGTACAGACACAAAAAAAACAAACACAGAATTTAATCGTTTTCTGGTTTTCCTTTTTCTTAGTACTGGTATTATCCTCCCAACACTAAAGATTCTCCCCAGTGAACTATCTGGGAGGATTCCAAGAGGTTCCTTCTGACTGTGCTTCCCTTTTCTCTAGGCCTAGAACATTTGTTTCCCTTTCTCACTTGCCAGGAACACTCTCTAGTTTCTGAGTGCCTTCTGAGGTACTCAACAGCCTGTAATTGAGGTTTCTTGCACACAACAGGGTTCGCCTAGTCAGTCCCTGACTGTTTCACTTACAAGAGAATGGAACTCTGGATCGAGACTCCACACTCACTTTGTATCTAGAATACTTTTCAGTTACACAATCAGCCTCTGAGAATTCCAGACCCCTAAGGCAGTACTAATAGTCCAATTTTTCAACTTTGGCTCATGCATAAGATTACCAAGTCACCACAGTGCCTGTTTTTTCTCTTTCTTTTTTTAATCTTGACTATATACCCCCAAAAAGGTCTTAGAATTTATAAATCTGCAGATCCCAGTGATCTCCCCAGTGGGAAAGCAACACAAAACCGTCATGGGATGCAAGTCCCCTCCCCATGGAAGGACACAGTTAACACAGGTCAACGTAGATCCCAGATGAGCTCCCAAAATTGTAAAAAAATAAACACACTAGTTCCATTATGAAAGAGAGGACAAAAAGATCTGGAATACAGCAAAACAAGACCTAGCTTTCAGTCTTACAAGAGATGGTGTCTGACGGACAGGCACAGCCAAGGTGGATATAACAAGCTTTTTATCTCCTAATTCACAAACCAGTCCCCTTATTTCTCATTGGTTGAGTAATAGGTTACAATCTCTCCTGAATGTCACCTAAGAATTTCCATTCAAGTATGGCAAGGAACAGTCCTTGTAGGAACTTGTCAGTATCTGACTGGGAAATATAAGCTTTTCTTTTCTAAGACTCGATGTGTAGTGGTTCATTTTGTGGAAAAGCCCACAAAAGCAAGTCCACCGAGTTCTCAAAAGGGGTGGAAGAATTGGGAAGTGAAAAGAATAAAGGACTAGTGACCAGTCCTCATCTTACGGAGTTAGAGAATTTCTCAGTTGTGTTACAATTACAAAACAGTTAAGTACTCTCTGTCAAGTAATCTTGAAAATAAATCATTCCCAGTTTTCTCATAATCGGGAAAAGAGATTATTAAGCTTGAGGGGAAACATTTGCATGCTACCTACTTTTGGGCTTAATTGTAGACTGTTCATTCATTGCCTCAGAAGGCTAAGTCTAGATCAAACGTAAGAAAGTCATCAGGAATGAAAATAGTCTCAAGGCTTCATGAAGAGTTCAATTTCATGCCTTTTACCCTAATTGCAACCCAAGGCTCTAGATTATTTCATTCCTGAAATTAACATAGGCAAGTCTATATTATTTAAAACTACACATTGTACTGTTTCCGGGAATAAATATGTGAAAAACAAACAAAAGTTTTAGGTCAACTATGTAAAAGAACAAAGTGAATGAAGCTATGAGGAGAGAACACAATCCCTTATGAAAACAATGTTTGCATATTAAGTGCTAGAATATTATGATTGTTACATGGGAGTCACAAAAGAAAACACTTTTAACAACAAGCAAGTTAAAACAGTTTATCTCTTCCTGTCCCAGGGACATGTTGACATATGGTAATCAAGGCATTCAATGGAGAGTGCCAAAATTGCCTACAAACCTATGTGAATTATAACCTGTTAAAGGTTTTTGCATTATCTATGTAGCTTAACTCTAGAAGAGAGTTTGGTAAATCAGATATCAGGATTTCCTTTAAGCATAGCGAACATAAGGTAAAATAACCTGTTTTTACTTTTTATGCCTTGGGAGAGTGACAGGTGAATCCACCCATTTATATAGTTTGTAGTATAACAAATGGAGTCCAACACCAAACTCCTATTTGATGTATTTATTTATATACCTATTTATACATTTGGAAGTAAGCAAAAATTTCCACAAGGAAAGGAGGTTTCCAAGTTGCCTTTGAATGATGTTGAAAACATTCCTTAGATATTACTAGTGACTTTAAAGAAAAAAAACAGTGTTCATATTGGAAGTCTCTTGGCATAATACCAAATGGTATGTTGTGTGATGATTTGTTGAGTTCAGGGAACAAAACGTAATGAACTCCAGCAGTGTTAAAAGAATGCTCTGGAGTTCACTTACCAGAAAGTTGTATCAGTGGACAACAGAGAACATCAGAATTAAGGAGAAACACATGGTACTATCTACTTATAAGCCCAATTGGTGGCTATTTTCTTATTGCCCCGGGAGACTGAATCATATCAAAGTTGAAAAAATCCTCATGAATGAAGATAAGCTCAAAAGTCCATGGAATTTATACTAATGCCTTTCACTATACCTGCAACTTTAGGCTCAGTGTTATTTTATTCCTGGAATTAATTTAGGAAAACTCATAGTATTTAACATTACATATTGTGTTGCTTCAGTGATTCAGATGTGCGATATCTCAAATAAAATTCCTAGGTCAATTTTGTAAATGTTCAAAGAAAAGGTTATTCTCCCTATGGAAGATATGAGAGAAGAGTATGGTTTGTATATTAGGAGCTAGAATACTATGGTTATTTTATGAGGTTTTCAAGGGAAACACTTTTAGAAACAGCAAGTTAAAACATTTTTTCTCTCTTTCTGTCACGAGATGTATTGCCTTCTGGTTTTCAATGCATTATCGCTCCCGGCCACCGCAGTCTTGACCTGCTGGGCTCCGGCGATCCTTCCGCCTCAGCCTTCCAAGTAGCTGGAACTACAGGAGGGCGCTACCACGCCCAGCTAATTTTTTGATTTATTGTAGAGATGAGGTCTTGCTTGCCCAGGTGGGTCTCAAACCCGCAGGCTCAGGCAATCCATTCACTTCAGCCTCCCAAAGGTGTGGGATTACAGGCTGAGCCACCGAGCCTGGCTGTTTGTTTATTTGTTTACTTGTAAATATACTTTCACAAAGAAAGGAGTTTGCCAAATTGACTTTGAAAGAAGACGAACGTCTCATTAACGTTAAAAAGGAAACAAACATGTATATTAGAAGGCTCTTGGCAAAATACATAACCATATGTGTCGTAATTGTGTCACTTCAGGAAAAAGAGTGGTTGATCTCCAGCAAAGCTGAAAACTTCCTCAGGAGTTCCCTTGCCAGAAAAGAGCTTCCCTGAGAAATATAGTTCATTAAGCCTAAGAAAAAAACCTGCATGCTATTTCTGTGCTTCATTAGAGGCTTGTTCCTCATTACTGCAGGAGTCTGAGTCTAGGTCAGTGGTGAAAAAACCTGCAGGAATTATGTTATGTTCAAGGTTGCATGAAGAGTGTAAACTAATACTTTTTACTTTAGCAATAGCTTAAAGGTTCTAGAGTATTTCATTTGTGGTTTCAGTGATTAAAATATGTGAAGTCTCAAACAAAATTGCTGGGTCAATTTTGTTAAGGTAAAAAGTGAAAGTCATTCTTCCAATGGCAGCTATAAGGAGAGAACATAGTCACTTATGGAAACATGATTTTTATGTGAGGGGCTAGAGAACTGTGATTATGTTTGGGAGGGTGCACAAATGGAAGCACTTTTGGCAACATGCAAGTTAAAATACAGTTTCTCTCTTCCTGCCACAGAGATGTGTTTCCAAGCAATAAACAACACATTCATCGAAGACTGGCAAAATTGCTTATAAACACGTTGATGTTAACCTGTAAAAAGCTTCAATATTATCTGTGCAGCTTAACTCTAGGTAAGAATTTGGCAAATCTGATAACAGCATTTCCTTAAAGCATATTGATAACAACAATAGAATAACCTGTTTTTTTATTTTTACTGTGGACAAGTGGCAAATGAATCCACTCATTCAAAACATTTGTAGTATAACAAAATGAGTGTAACACCACACTCTTTTTATCTATCTATCTATCTATCTTTCTATCTATAAGTATTTACAAGGAAGTAAAAAAAGTTCTGAAAGAAAGATTGCCAAATTTCCTTAAAGAAGGTGAAAGAAAATCTAAGATGTTTCCAGTGATATTGAAGAGAAAAGACAAACGTTCCTTCTGGAAGTTTCTTGGCAAAATACAAAACAGAATGTGGTGTGAACATTTTTGTCAATTTAGGAAGCAAAGGGTGATGGGACTCTAGCAAAATATCAAAACTGCTCTGGAGTTCCCATGCTATAATTGTGCTTCACTGGACAATAGAAAACATAAGCTTACGGAGAAATACCTTGGTGCTACTTCTTCTGGACCTATTTGGAAACTGTTTCTATGTTATTTCAGGAAGCTAAATCTAAGTCAAATGGGAAAAATTAAGAAGAAAAAGAGATATGCTTACAGCTACATAAAGAGTTAAACACTCAAGCACTTTAGCAGTAGCTTAAAGCTCTAGATTATTTCATTCCTGAAATTACTTTAGGCAATCTCATATTATTTGGTACTACACATTGCACTATTTGAGAACTGAATACGTGAAACCAAAAAAAAAGTTCCCTGGTACACTTTGTAAAACTTAAAAAGAACGTCATTCTACCTATGAAAATTATGAAGAGAGAACATAGTTCCTTATGAAAATGTGACATAAATTGGGGTTTGAGTAATATTATTATTTTGTGGGGTTTTCAAAGAAAGCATGTTTTAAAACAAGCAAGTGAAAATGTAGTTTCTCTCTTTCTCTCCCAGAGAAATGTTGCGTAGTGTTTATGAGTGCATTTTTCAAAGTATAGCAAAGTTGCATACAAACCTACACTGATGCTAATCTGCTAAAGACTTCCACATTATTTGTGTAGCTAAACTCTAGGTAAGAGCTTAGTAAAGCAAATCAAGAATTTATTTAAAGAGTGGCAAGAAAAAATATACTAGCCAAGCTTTTTTCTGCTAATTATGCTGAAATGTTGCAGATGAATTTACCCATGCTAACAGATTGCAGTACAGTCTATTGAGTATAACACCACACTCTTTTTTCATGTATATTTTTATTTATTGATTTATGTATTTGGATTTTGGAAGTTTATTTGCATAATAAAAAATGGTATATGTTATTATCATTTGGGTCAGTTCAGGAAAAAAAGCATAGTGGACTCCAACAATGTCAAAAACCTGCTCTAAAATTCCCTTTCCAGAAATGTGCTTTGCTAAGAAATAGAGATAATTAGGCTTAAGGAGAAACACCTGGATGCTACCAACCTCTGGGCATAATTTGATACTTTTTCTCAAGATGAATCTGTCAAATGTGAAAACATGAGAAGGAATGAAAACAAGATCAAGTCTCCATGAAGAGCTAAAAACTCATGCTCTATATCTAAAGCTTGAGATTCTAGATTATTTCACTCCTCAAGTTAATTTAGGGAAGTTCAAAGTATTTATGACTATACTTTGAATTTTTTCAGGGATAGAAATGTTTGAAACCCCTAGCAATGTTGTTATGTCAATTTTTGTAAAAGTACCAAGAAATAAAACTTCTACATAGGGAAGCTATGAGGAGAGAACACATTCCCTTCTGGAAACATGGTTTGTATAATAGAGACTGAAATATTATGAATATTTTATTGGGTTCATGACAATAACCACCTTTAACAAGGAAGTTAAAACTTTTTTTTTCTTTCTCTGAGACTTTTTGCCCAGAGATTATCAGTGTATTAATCAGAGAGTGGTAAGTTTTCCTACACACCTACTTTGATGCCAAACTGTAAAAACATCCATGTTAAGTGTGTAGGTTCACTCTAGGTAACTGTTAAGCAAACCAAATGTCAGGAATTCTTTAAAGCATAATGAGATAAAAATGCACTAAAAATCTTTCATCTTATTTGCCCCTGAAAGAAAGGAGATGAATCCACTGATTCTAAGAGTTTGCAGTATATCTACTAAGTCTAAGGCCACACCTTTCTTTCTTTCTTCCTTTCTTTTGTTATCTATTAATGTGTTTAGCAGTAAATATTTTTACACAAAAAAGAGACTGCCAAATGGCATTAGAATGAAACTGAAAGAAAACACATGATATTCACAGTGACATTAAAGAGAAAACAAATTGTGCGTGTTCAAAGTCTCTTAATGAAATACATAACAGAATGTGGTGTGGTGTAATCATTTTCATCAGATCAGGAAACAAAGATTGATGAACCTTCAACAAGGTCAGAAACCTACTTTGGAGTTCTCTTGACAAAAAAAGTGATTTACTGGACCAAGGAGATTTTTAGGGTCAAGAGAAATACTTGAGTACTATTTCTGAGTTTAATAGAGGCTGTTTTCTCATTGCCTCAGGAGGCTGAATGTAGGTTAAAGGTAAAAAAAAGTCTGCAGAAAGCAAGAGAGCCCAAAGTTTCCATGAACAGTTTAAACTCGTAGTTTAAGAAAGTAGATTATTTCATTCCTGGAATTAACTTAGGCAAATCCGTAGCATTTAACTCTACAAATTCTGTTGTATCAGTAATGCAAATATATGAAACCTAAAAGTTGCTAGATCAATTTTGTAAAAGTACAAAGAGAATATTATTCTCCGTATGGAAATTATGAGGAGAGAATACAATCCCTTATGGAAATATGGTTTGTATATTATGGTCTAGAGTATTATGATTATTTAATGAGGTTTATAAAAGAAAACACTTTTTGCAAAAAGCAAATTAAAGTGCAGTTTATCTCCTCCTGTTCCAGAGACATGTTGCCGAGTGGTAAACAATGCATTTGTCAGAAATTGGCAAATTTTCTTACAAACTAATATTGATGCTAACCTGCTAAATACAACATCATCTGTGTAGTTTATCTCTAGGAGAGAGTTTGGCAAATCAAATATCTGTATTTTATTAAAGCCTAATTAGAAAAAAATTAACAATGTAACCTGGTTTTTACTTGTTTGCTGTAGACAGGTGGCAGGTGGAGTCACTCATTCAGTTTTTAGTATAGCTAACTCTTTGATTTGTTCAATTATTAAACTATTAATGTATTTGTAAATAAAAAGCTTTCCAAAAGAAGAGATATTGGAAAGTTTCCTTTGAGGGACGCTGTAAGCAATCCTTAGATATTCCAAGTGCTGGTAAAAAGAAAACACAAACACGTGTTGGAAGGTGCTGGAGTGTTATAATTATTTCATCTCATTCACAAAAAGAATCACTTTAATCAACAACCTCGTTAAAAAGTGTTTTTTCTCTGTTTCAGGAATGTGCCCAGTGGTAATCAATACGTACCTTGGAGAGTGACAAAGTTGCCTAAAAATATACATTGATGCTAAATTGCTAAAGGCTTCCAGGAAATCACTGTGGTTTCATTCTCAGTAAGAGATTAGCAATGTAGATATCATTGTTTCTTTAAAGAATAGTAAGATAAAAATAAAATTGACTAATCAAGTTTTTTCTTCATTTGGCACTGATAGGTGGCGAATGAATTCACCCATTCACACTGTTTACAGTATAACCTATTGAATCTAATGCCACTTTCTTTTTTAACTTACTTATTTGTATTTGTGTATCTGGAGGTATTGTAAAACACATTCACAGGGAAACTAGATTGCCTTGGAAGTAATCTGAAAGAAAATCTTAGACATTCCCAGTGACAATAAAGAGAAAATACATGCATGGATGTTGAAAGATCCTTGCATAATAAAGAACAGAATTGGGTTGGATTAAACCTGTCAGTTCAGGGAAGAAAGTGTGGTGGAAATCCAGCAAAGTCAATAAACAACTCTGGAGTTTTCTTGCAAGGATTGTGCTTCCCTGGGCAACACAGATCAATCATTTTTAGGAGAAACACCCGTGTGCTACCTATATCTGAGTTTAAATGGAGACTGTTTCCCAATTACCTCAGGAGGCTAATTCAGGTACAAGGGGAAAAATGCAGAAGAATGAATACAAGCTCAAGGCTACATTAAGAATGTAAAACTCATAGCCTTTACTGTAACAACAGCTTAAGGATCTAGATTATTTCACACCTGAAATTAATTAATATTCGCAACTACCACAAGTTGTAATGTTTCCAGGATTGATAGAGTGATATAATTATTTCATGGGGTTCCCAAAGAGAAGCACTTTTAGCATCAAGGACATTAAAACAAAGTTTCTCTCTTGCTGTCCAGAGATGTGTTGTCCCGTGGTAATCAG
This sequence comes from Tarsius wallacei, assembly GCA_963574415.1. NCBI lineage: Eukaryota > Metazoa > Chordata > Mammalia > Primates > Tarsiidae > Tarsius > Tarsius wallacei. The sequence continues at coordinate 3,894 of CAUYQG010091208.1, read as the reverse complement.
TCCATTCATCAGAAAGTGATAAAGTCGCCTACAAACCTGTTGATTCTAACCTGAAAAAACTTTCATATTATCTGTGTATCTTCACTCTAGGTAAGAGTTTGGCAAAACAGCTGTTAGGATTTCTTTCAAGTATAGGGAAGTAAATAAAATAAACAGGCATCACCTTCATTTGGCACAGAATGTTAGCACATGGATCTAACCATTCAAAAAGCTTGCAGTGTAACCTAAAGAGTCTAACAGCACATTCTTGTTTCATTTACTGATTTATCTATTTATGCATTTGGAAGTAAATTTACCTTCACAACTAAAAAAGATTGACAAATTGCCTTTGAAGGAGGTTGAAAGAAAACCTTAGATGTTCTCAAGGAGATTAAACAGAAGACCTAACGTGCATTTTGGAAAATTTTTGTGTAACAAATCATGAAATGAGATGTGAATGTTGATGTCAATTCAGAGACCAAGACCTGGTAGGAGTTCAGTAATTTAAAAACCTGTTCTGGATTTCCTATGCCAGAAAAGAGCCTCCCTGAGCAATAAGAATCATTAGGCTTAATGAAAAACACCTTCATGGTACCTATTTCTGGGCTTAATTGAAGCTATTTCTCAATAATTCAGAATGCTGAATCTAGGTAAAAAGGAAAAAAGTCATGTGGAATAAGGATAGGCTAAACTCTATGAAGAGTTAATAACTCATGCCCAATTTATCTGACCAGATCTTAAGAATTTAGATTATTTCACTCCTGAAGTTAATTTAGGAAAACCCATGGTAGCTAAGAATATACATTGCTTTGTTTCAGGATTTGATAAGTGTGAAACCTCAAATAAAGTTTTTAAGTCAGTTTCTGTACGAGTACTAAGAGAATATTCTTCTTTCTATGGAAAGAAAGAGAAAATAACACAGTTCCATAGGAATGCATGATTTGTATTTTATGGACTAGAGTATTATAAATATTTTAGGAGGTTCACAATAAAAGCACCTTTGGCTAAAAGCAAGTTTAAATGCAGTTTTTCTCTACATGTCCCACAGACATGATGCCCAGTGATAATTTCTGCATTCATAGGAGAGTGGCAAACTCTCCTAAAAGCCTAACCAGCTATGGTTTTCAATTTATGAGAGTAGCTTCATTCTAGTTAAGAGTTTTACAAAACAGATATGAGAATTTATTTAAAGGATAGTGAGAAAACAAATAAAATATACTGCCCAGATTTACTTTCATTTGATGTTGACAGGTAACAGATAGATCCACCCATAAAAATTTGCATAGAAAATTAAAGGCACATTCTCTTTTCTTTTACTAATATTTACTTATCTATATATTTGACAGTAAGTAAAAAGCTTCACAAATAAAGATTGCCAAATTGCCTTTGAAGAAAAGCAAAAGAAAACCATATATGTTCCCAGTGATGTTAAAGAAAAGACAGAAATGTGCATGTTGGAAGACATTTTGCAAAATAAATAACAGTTGTGTTGTAATCAATTTTGTCCCTTCTGGAAACAAAGCATGGTGTTAAGTCCAACAAAATCAAAAATCTTCTCTGATGTTTCCTTGCCAGAAAATTTCTTCTGAGGGCTACATAGATCATTAGGCTACAGCAGAAACACTGACATGCTATGTACTTCTGGGCTTAACTGGTGGCTGTTTTCTAAATTACTACAAAAGGCTGAATCTGATTCAAAGATGAGAAAGTGAGAAGAAACAAAGACAGACTTTAAGGCTTCAAAAAAGTTAAAAATCCATGCCCTTTAGCTGCAACTTTCAGCTCTAGACCACATCATTCCAGTAGTTACAGGCAAGCTTGTAGTAATTGATTACTTCGTGCATTGTTTTAGGTATTGAAATATGTGAAACCCAAAACAATGTTACTAAGTCGTTTTTTGTAAAAGTACAAAATGTAGACCTTTTCCCCATGGAAGTTGTTAGGAGAGTCACTTATGGAAATCCAGAATGGATCCTGGTGTCTAAAAAAAATATATTAGGATTATTTTATGGAATTCACAACATAAAGCTCTTGTAGCAAAGAAAAAGTTAAAATGTTGTTTTTTACATGAGGCCCCAGAGACGTTACCCAGTAGAATTTACTGCATTTATCAGAGAGTGACAATGTAAGCTACAAATATGCATTGAAGCTAACGTGCAAAAGACTTCCACAGTACCTATTTAGCTGTATTCAAAATAAGAGTTTGGCAAAGCAGATATCAGAATTTTTTTAAAACAGCAAGAAAAATATATATATATAGTAACCAAGTTTTTTTTTCTGCTAACAAGTGTCAGATGGATCCACCTATTCAATCAGTTTGCAGTATAACCTATTGTGCCAATCATCAAACTATTTTTTGTTTAATTATTTATTGATCTATTTATAAATTGGCAAATAAAACACTCCTGAAATTAATTTAATCAAGCAGACAGTATTTATTACTACACATTGCATTGTTTCAGGGATTAAAATATTAGAAACCCCAATGTTGTTAGGCTAATTTTAGTACAAGTACAAATATATGGAACTTCTTTCTAGGGAAGCTAGGAAGATAAAACAGTCTCTTATGAGGAGATAACACAGTCCCTTATGGAAACATCTTTTATATCCTAGGAGTTGAAGTTTGTCTATTTCATCAGGCTTACAAAAGGAAGCGCCTTTAGCAATAAGAAGGCTAAAATGGGATTTTTCTCTTGCTTTACCAGATTCCTATTGCCAGTGGTAATCAGTGTATTCATTAAGGGAGTGGTAAATTCACCTACATGCCCTATATCTGCAGCTTAAGTATTTATGACTACATATAATACTACTTTGATGTTAATATGCTAAAAACTTCCACATTATGTGTGTAGCTGCACTCTAGATAAGAGTGTGTTAAAGTAGATCTCAGAATTTCTTTAAAGCATAACATGAAAAATAAATGAAATATCCAGTCTTTTCCATCATTTGCCATGGGCAGGTGGCAGATAGGTCCACACATTAAGAGAGTTTGCAATATAACCTACTGAGTCTAATACAACACTCCTTTTTCATTTATTTATTTATCTATCAAAGTATTTGGAAGTAAGTACAATACTTTTAAAAGAAAAAAGATGACTACTTTTGAAGAAACTTGATTGAAAACCAAAGTTGTTCCCAGTGACATTAAAGATAAAACACAAATGCACAGGTTGGTAGTGTCTTGGTGAAATACATAACAAAATGTGGTGTGATCATTTGTCTCAGTTCAAAGAACAAAGTGTGATGGGTCCCCTGGAATGTAAAAAAACCTGGTCTCAAGTTCCCTTGCCAGAAAAGTGCTTCATGGGGTAATAGAGATCATTAGGCTTAAGGAGACAAAGCTGCATGCAACTACTGAGCTTAATTGGAGGCTATTTCCTTATTGCATCGGGAGGCTGGATCTAGTTCAAATTTGGAATCATCAGAAGGAATGAGGATAAGCTCTAGAGTTCATGAAGAGTTAAAATTTAAGCCTTTTAATCTAACTGCATCTTAAGACTCTAGATTATTTCATTCATGGTATTAATTTAAGCAAACACATAGTATTTGACACTATCAATTATGTTGTTTCAGTGATTGAAATATGTGAAACCTTAAACAAAGTTGCTAGGTCACTTTTATAAAAGTACAAGAGAATGTCATTCTCCCTATGGAAGCTGTGAGAAGAAAACACAGGTCCTATGGAAACATGGTGTATATATTAAGAGTTTACCGTATTATAACTATTTCTTGTGGTTACAAGAGGAAGTACTTTTAGCAACAAGCAAGTCATAATGAAACTTATTTTTTCATGTCCTAGAGATGTGATGCCTCGTGGTAATCAATGTGTTTATTGGAAAGTGGCATAACAAACCTGTTGATTCTAACCTGAAAAAAGTTTCATATTATCTGTGTATCTTCACTCTAGGTAAGAGT
>CAUYQG010091207.1:0-13790 GCA_963574415.1 Tarsius wallacei | reverse complement strand
CTGTAATCCCGCGCCTTTGGGAGGCTGAGGTGAGTGGATTGCCTGAGCCCCCGGGTTCGAGACCCGCCTGGGCAAGCGAGACCTCATCTCTACAATAAATAAAATTAAAAAAAAAAAATTAGCCAGGCATGGTAGCGCACGCCTGTAGTTCCAGCTACTTGGAAGGCTGGGGCAGAAGGATCACCGGAGCCCAGCAGGTCGAGGCTGCGGTGGCCGGGAGCAGCCACTGCACTCCAGTCTGGGTGATAGAGTGAGACTCCAACTCAAAAAAAAAAAAAAAAGATATATTCTCTTCACAAATTTTGAATACAAAATACAGTATTATAAACTATAGTCCATATGCTGTATCTTAGATTCTCAGAACATATTCATTTTATAACTGAAATGTATACCCTTTGACCAACATTACCCCATTTCCCTCATTCCCAGCCCCTGGTCACCACCATTCTACTCTGTGCATCTATGACTTTGACATTTTTAGATGCCACATATAAGTTAGATTATACAGTATTTGCCTTTCCACGTCTGGCTTAATCACTTAGCACAATGTTCTTCAGGTTCTATCTTCCAACATATTGCATGCAGTATGGATGTTGTGGGTTAGTCAACCTGCAGCATGACTGATTGTATGGAGGTGCCCCGTGGGTCACGTGTGTATACAGGGAACACATTGAGCTATGAGCAGAGACCTATGTTTGGGTTATTCAACAGCCAATCCTAGAGCAAATCTTCACTTTGACAGGTGTATAAGAACCAGAGGAGGAGAAAGATATGGCGCTTCCCCTACAGGAAGTAGAATTAGAGACCTGAAACAGAAACATGGTTAATCTATGAGTAGACTTTCCAAGGTGGCCTTAACTTAGATGTCTCGATTTGATGACCTAATTCCTGGTACAGTCAGTCAATCAGGAAGACTGGGTTCCTGCTCCTGCTTTTCTGCTAAATGTGGGTGCAACAGCAGGTCTCCAGGTCTCACTGTACTTAAAGGAATAGGGCTGGGTGATCTTTTTCTAGGACTCAAAGCAGGTATGTAATGAATTGATTTTTGCATCCCATTACCTCCCAACCCCAAGCATGGCTGACTTCTGTACATCCTTCAAGACTCAGCCATAACTTTGCTTTCTCAGGAAGGTCTTCCTATTTTCTCTAAAGCCCCTGTCAGACACTAGGGCAACACTTCTATCTTCTTTTCCATCCTCTCCCTGAATACTTTGTGACCACCATGGCCTGGTTTGCCAAAGCAGGTATGTAATGAATTAAAATGCAAAAAGGATATATCTTCTATATATATTCTCTCTCTCTCCCTCTCCCCCCCTCCTCCCGCCCCCATTGAGGCCCAGAGATGCTAAGTAAATTCTCTCCTTGTAAAGTCCTTGTTCTTACACGGATGCTAATCTCTCAAGTAGGGATCCTCCTACAAGAGAAAAGGGGCTCAGTCCCGGGGCCCATGAGATTTTATGGGAACAAAGAGATTCTGGCACAGGACATGGTAGAAACCAGAATTGCCTCAGGGCCCAGTCACTCTGGAGAAGGGCTTTTGGAGAAACAGTGACTCCATGTGTGATTATGTGTGAGTAAGGACCCAAGATTAGGAAACCCCAACAATAGCTGCAGGTACAGGGATCTGGGCCCACAAGGCATGATCAGCGTGCTGGGCAGGGGCCCACACACAGTACAGTCCCTGTGGACCAGAATGCAGCAAAAACTCCATGCCCCCCCAAGGACAGAAGGTGTTTTGGGTTTTTTCTCTGTCTGCTGTTGGGGAAATGTGTACAGGGAAAATGAAGTGAGGAACTGGACTTCCAGTAATAAGAGCAGTTGAGGTCTTAAGTGATTGATCAAGAAAATAAAGCAGAAGTGACCGTATTTACAGCAAAAGCAGGTGAAGTAGTCTTAGTGGCTTCATAAGTATTTCTTGAATGGAATTGCACAGTCTAGAAAGCACTTTCAAATGCCTTGTTTTCTTCTCACAACACCCTTGCAAAATGAGTGAAGCAGGTATCATTCTCTCTGCTTCCCAGATGAGGGAACAGTGGTTCAGGAGATGTGCCTGGCTCAGGGTCACAGACCCAGTAAGACACAGAGTCAAATTGCTAATGCAGGGCTTCCCTTCCAGATCCACAATTCCCTTCCTCTGTGCCATGGCTTCTTTCCAAACATGTGAGAAGTCACAACTCAGGACAGGAATCCAGGAGAATAAACATTAGTGACTCATTATCAGTAGAGGGGCCCCAGACTCTCAGAGAAGCTCGGAGAAGGTCACTGCATTCCAGGGTAATCACCGATGGCTTCAAGGAAGAGGTAGGAGTTTGAGCTCGATTTAATTCATTCAAGCAACTCTTGTTTCATAGACAAATGGTTCTTTGAAAAGCTGCTGATGAATTCCATTCAGTCATTTTTTTAAGCAACAAGTTGTTTGGGGCTGATGTGCAAAACAGTCAGCTACTTGATGTAATCCACTTTTACCAAAACTGTTTTATGTGCTAAACAAATTGTGGGGATTTTTTTCATGTTTGCTTATTTGTGAGCTTAAAAGCAGAGGCTGTTCTAGGGCGGTGGTCCCAGCTCTCAACCCTCAACACCTGCCCACTTTGGGCCAGGTCCTCGGCAGCTGAGGAAGTTTTGCTGGCAAACACAACTTTCCATTGCCTTCTGGAAAAGATGGAACCAAGAAGAGGACCCCTGGTATCAGATGTCAGCACTCTAGAAATGCGTTTTCACTGGGGAGGGGAAGAGAGAAATCGCTGAAATGGAAGGAATTATCATTTCTAGAGTCATCTCCAGATAACAAATTGCTGAGGCCTAAATATCCACAGATTATTCCATCTGAGTTTATCTTGTTGCGACTGATCCACACGCTGTAATCAATCACGCCACGTATCCATAAAACAGCTTGATAGTACACATGTATTCTCCTCAAAATAAAGTTGCAACATTTACACATAATAACTTATTGGGCTGCAGGCTTTGCCTGACGTATGCTCAATATCATCTGATGTTTTATTGGATCCCACACAAACTTTTGCCTAATGCAGTCGCTCTACAGAGAAAAGTTAATTGAAGTCCTGACTGTAATAAAAAAAAAAAATTTAAGAGAAGGAATTGAGGCAACCTATTCTAAGGGCTGCAGAGAGGCCGAGGTGGGTGGAGCATTGGGGGGAGAAGGACAAGGGGAAATTAGAAGCTCTCCCCTCCATGGGATGGCCATTTGCTACAGAACAGGACAGTTGAGTTTTCCAGATCTCAGCTGCTTCATCAGTAACAAATTTGGCATTACCAAATGCTAAAACGTAAACTATACCGAGAAACAGAGAGGTGGAGGAAGTTGGAGAGATCGTGGAAGTGGGCTTCCTAGGCAAGAAGGTGGCAATCATAAGTCAGTGTGTCACAGAACACAGAAGGCCACTTCTACCAGTTCAATATAGGCACTGACGAAACAGTGTGAAAAGTAGCTTGAGGCTGTCTCTCCTGACTGTCATTCTCAGTCGCAGCTGTACTCTGTTGAGTTCTCTCATAGCACTTAGCAAAATCTGTATAAGTGTTATTTACTGGTTGACTTATATATTGTCTCGATGTCCCTTCCCCAGACTCTCTGTTCCACGAGGCAGAGACATGACTGTCTTGCACACTGTGGTGTCTGCCATGCCTAGCTCATACTAGGCACTTACCAATTAACTGACAAGTGAATAAAAGACACACAAGTGAATGAGCAAGTGCAGGAATGCATCCAACCAGACACTCACAGGCAGCTGCCACAGGGGTCCCACTCCAGTTACCACTCTAGGTAAAGTTCTATGCCCCCCCTCTTCCCCACCTCCACCTGAACTCCTCTGTTCTGGTGCCCATGCACTCAGCTGTATAACCAACATAGAAGGAAGGCTCAGTGGGCATGCTGCCCTTCGTGAAATACATAAGGGTGTCTCTGCTCTCCGCTGATAGGAGGACACATGGGTTGTGGAAACCAATTTGGGGACACAATTTAAGAAACCACAGAAACTAGCAAGTGCTGTATAAATAAGTAACTTTCTTTATGAGGGAGACCAAAAAAACCCCAGAATTAGTTTTTGAGAGTGGGCCCCTTGTAGTACAGTACAGGTTTTCCGCAATAGGTGAGTGTTCTAGGAACCCATCAGCGTCAGTGTACCAGCTAGTGTTGTTGTGAGAGGATGCATTTGGTTTCAGTGAATATTTTTTTTTAAGACACTTTCAACACATTTGCCCATTTCATTATGGATGACTTATGAGGACACTTGTCTACACGGTCCTGCGTGTTCAACAGTTTTTGGCTAAAAATGGCATAACCCCCATGCCCCACCCTCCCTATTCACCTATCTCACCCCAAGCAACAGTTTTTGTTTGTTTGTTTCCCCACATGAAAAAAGTCCTCAAAGAGAAACATTTTGCTTAGGTGGAAGAGGTAAAATGAAAAATAGCAGAATCACTAAAAGGTACTCAAATTAATGAGTTCAAAGACTGTTCTGAGCAGTGGAAAAAGTGTCTCAATAGGTGTATTGTATCAAATGGAGAGCACTAGGTACTTAACAAATAATTGACAAATGAATAAAAGACACACAAGTGAAAGAATAAGGTTACAAGCTTAAATGTATTCAATAAATACACCATTTATTATAAATTCCAGCTTTGGAGGGATCCCCCCTCATATGTTGCAGAAGTACCCCAAGGATCAGGTGAAATGTGGGACCACACTGATTGTCCTTAGAGCATCAATTTCACCCAGAGAGCTTTATCCACTCTTTACCCTGCTCTGCTCTTGGAAGTCCTGATTGAGGAAGTCAACACTGGAGCCTGGACAGCAATCATTCCTAAAGTTTCACAGATGCTTTTGATGTGCTCTAAAGACTGAGAAGGGCAGAACCACACAATGGCTTAGGTCTCTTCCTGCTTCCGTTCTCAGTGCAGTTTTTGCATGTTCCTTAAAGGAGAAAGAGGGGGAATGAATGAATATGGCTTTCTGAAAACGCAAAATCCTGGACAAAACAAGTGACTCAGGGAGAGTTTCAAGTCTGGTCCCTGTAGCTTAATGAAGGTTAAACCAGAGTTGTCATCATTCACTGAGCATCCCATGCCTGGTCCCCGCCCTGTCTTTGGTTTGCAGAATTCTTCAGTCACCAAAGTTGTCAGTTCCTTTCTCTACAGTCTATCCAAATCACGCCCACTTGTTTGGGGGAAAGAATAGGATATGGGCAGTCATGCAACACTTGGGCAAAGAACCTGCCTCCACCTTATCTTGCATGGGGATAGTCCACTCCTATCCACTCATTTATTCACTCACTAGACAAACGTGTTCAACCCCACTTTGTGTATCAGGAGCCGTACTAAGTGCTGGGCATGCAACAGAGACTGACATGGCAACATGATTTCTGCTTCATGCTTACATGACACTGCTTATGATGATCTGGAATTTGCAGCTTGGTGCTTAGGGAAGTCAACAGTGTTAATAGCTTCCAAGGGTTAAAGAAGACATCACTCTCATGCAGAAACAGACATTATCCTGATGATTATTTATTCAGTCATCCTAGGCTTTCTTCTCACACCCTAGTGGGATGTAAAAGGCTAAGACCTCATGACACTCTCGACGTAGGGCTACTCTGCCCCAGCAAAACAATCAAACAAACAAGTTGGGTTTAACTGTAAACCTGGGGACATTTAGTTGGAACGGACCCAAAGCCTTGGCTCCTCTGTCTCAGATCTTCATGCTTCTGATGGGCTATCATGGCTGGGAGGCAGGGAAGGAGGCCCAGGAGCAAGCTGGGTGTAGAAAGAAGCAAATCAACCCAGTGACTCCGTGCTGTGGAGACCATCAGGGATATTGGGGGCAGAGCTCTTCCCTTCTTCTCAGGCCAGTCCTTATCCCTTACACAAAGCAGTTGGAAATGGTTTGCACTGGCCTGGGCCAGTCTGGGTGACTGAACTGCAAATGTAGACTGAGGGACATTTCCTATGACGGTTCACACTTATTCTCAGCCACAAGGGCCCTAGGTTTGCTCACACCCTTCTGAGCACAGGCCATTCTGTCTCTCTCAAATGATTTGAACGGACCCAGGATGACCTCTGGACATGGAAAATGTCCCAGATCAGAAAGGATTCATCACCACATGACGTTCAGTCTTTTCACCTCTCCCCCAACCCCCAATTCCTGTTGACGGCAGTCCCTGCTCTCTCAGCCAAGACTGCTGCTGTGCTCAGGGTGCACAGAACAAGCCCCAAACCAGCCACACTGCACTCACCCTTTCCTTCTAGTTCATCTAAAGTCAGGCCAGGACTTTCTAAAAGAATTCTTATTAGGAAACTCTGAGAGCACAAAGAAGAGAAATTGCTCAGTGCAATAACGCTTCACATTCATATAGCACTTTGCAGTTTGCAAAGCACTTGTACATTCATTACCTCATTTACCCAGCATGGATTCCTTCCTCTCACTTAAGTAAAGCCTAGCTAGAGATTGGCATGAACTCTGCTAGGAGCTGTCTCCAACCAAGCCTGCCTACCATTCCCCAAATACAACCCTAACATCTGGCAACACCGCAGCCTAAATAGAGTCCCGATAGCCCCCAGAAGTCTGATTCCCGATCCCAGGTCTGACTCTGACTTACTTCTGGCCCAGCTGGCCCACCCTTCTCCTAGAAGTTGTGTTCCAGAAGCATTTTCACTAACTGGTTGCCAATGGTGATTCTAACCACTGTAGGAAGCAGTTAATTTCCAAGAGCAACACTGACTTTGGTCACTCTCAACTTCTTTGTGGAGAATTATTATAACTAACATTCACTGGGCATTTTTGGAGTGCCTGCACTGCTTTTGATGTATATTAACTCATTTCCTCCTCACAAAGAGCATCAGGTGGACATTACCATCAGGTGGACGCTTTACATGAGAGAGGCTTACTAAATAAATACAAGTCATGTTTCATGTTGCAAAAGTCATCACTGGGCTGGGTAGACTGTAGGACAATGACACTGACCCCGTTCCTTCACTGAGTCATCACTTATGAATGCATGTGCTTAAGATGCATCTACCAAGCTCCTCTTGTGTGGCTGACCATGGCGATGTGACAATGAAGCAGGCATGACTCTGCCCTGAAGAGGTCACTGCAAGCCTCTCCTGCTATCAATAGCATAATGTCCTAAGTGTGATCACAGAAGCCCAAACCCAGACTAAGGACAGTGAAAATTGCTCAGAGGACATGACATAGATGAGGGGGACAGGGTGCTCCTAGGGGAGGTAAGAGAGCATGGCACATCTGGGACATGCACAGATCTCAGTAGCCCTGGTCAAGTAGGGCTGAGCTGAGCTGAGGGATTTGGGCTCTTTCCTGAAATTGCTAAGGTACTATCAATGGGGTTTAAGCAGCAAAGTGATATGAAAGGGAGTTTACCCCAAAGTTACTTTTTAAATTAAGTCCCTGCTTCTCATCTTGTTTTCCTGTGTTGCCTCCTTCCAATAAAAGTGAGTTCAGGCAGGGGAACCCATTAAATAACACTCTCTGGTCATCAGTGCTAATTAGCTAAAGTTTTCCTGTCCTCTATGTGGTAAGAGGTAAGATGAGTCTCTCCCTCCCAGCTCATTTTGTCCCACACTATGACAGACGTGGAGAGCTTAAGACACTTGGTCTGACAGGCTCACAGTCGAGTTCAAGCATGAGGCTCTGAATACTAGGGGTCTGTTTGGTGTCTGTCCCCAATAGTCACCTGCTGTCCACATGATGCAGCCAGAGTTCACAAATTGCTTACAAATAACAAATGGCTCCTTTATTAGGCATTCGAGAGCTTGTGTCGCACTGACCTTCTGGCTGTCTGTGCTGATGCTGCTCTTCCCCACCCCAGTGGGGAAACCCTGGAGGAAGGGGCATGGTTTGGAGGAACCCAGACACTGGCACCCTTTTGCCCCTGGGGAACACTCTTTATTTGCCTCAGGATACAATTTCAGCAGGTAAATTGGAGAAGTGAGGCAGGGAGGCACTGTGGCTTGCCCACTGGACCCACCAAGTCAATTCTGGTGACTGACAGGCTGCAGGTAACACAGCTAACTCCTTCTTCCAGCTGAGACTGTGTCTCATATAGTTTTGAAACTACAGCCTCTGGGTCACGGCATGTATATGAACTGGCCTGTGACTGTTCTCCTCTTCAGAACAAAAGTCTCGCCTTGTTTCCACAGATGAGAGAGACCTCAGAAACTGGGCTCTGATCAGTCTGTGCCATGACTTGGTCATGAGACACCAAGACAATGGGCAGCAGCCATTACCCTGGTTCATGAAAGGCTGAAAGACTCAGAGAGTCTGCTGAGATCCACACACAGTTATACAGGGTGGGTGAACGCACTGCTATCTTCAGACCCCAGCCCCCCTAAAGTTGAATAAGCCCTGATTTGGAAGGTTTGGGAGGTGCTTGCTGATCTGTGTAAATCGACCCTACTGCAAACCTTCAAGCCCAAGGCCAGCCTTCCCCACAGCGGGTCTGCCCAATCACACCCGGTTGACCCAACGAAAGCAAACACAGCAATAATTTATTTCAGTTCAAAGAAATGCAAATTGGGTTAATATTCCTTTCTCTGAGCCATCACATATTCAATGTAAACTAATTCATTTCCACAGCAGTGAATTTTTCTAGAAACAAATGATACTCTGTTCTGCACAATTCAAACTAGCACATTTTTTAATGCAACAAACATTTATAAACCACCCATCCCTCCCCCCTTCCCTCCTTCCTAAAAATACCCATTGCAATACCATCTTCGAGCCTACAGCCTGTCATCCCAAACTGCTGTATTGTATTTATATAATGGGACTGTTTCCATCCCAGTCATCAAATAACCCTGTTTATTATTATCCCCATTTTACAGATAAAGGAACTAGGACACAGGGAGGTCAGCTGACCCACCTGGCCCGAAACCCCACAGCAGGGCTGTTGTGGAGAAGACACGTTTCCCGGCTACAGTAGTCTTGGGAAAGCAGAGGTGAGCAGCCAGGCTAGGCTCAGCTCCTAGAGAAAGCAAGCACTTTAGAGGAGTGACACTGGCTGTCCCTCCCCCACCCCAGGCCAAGGCAGAGATGACCATGTCCAGAAACGTGGTGAGAGAACCCCTCAGTTACCTCTGCCTATTCCCCAGGCTCACTGGACAGATTTGTGTGACTACATGTAAAAGCAAGAGTTCCTAGAGAGGCGAGAGGGAGGCTTCCCAGAGATGCACTCAGGACCTACCCGGAGATCTGGAAGCTTAAAGCCTTTTGGGAGTGTCAAAGGAGTCTTACCCCACACTGACATACACATACACACACAATGCTTGACCTCTCCCCAGGCAGCGTCTTCTTACCTGGCCTTCTCCCATGAGGAAGCACCCAGGTCTCCTCCTATAGCCTACAAAATCTGAGGCTGGGCGGCAAGCTCTCCTGGTCATCATAGAGGCAGACTGTGGGATTGGCATCACCCTTGACATAGACATGCAAGAGTTCATACACACACTCTGTGAAAATCTTTCTGGGAACAAAGCACTATGGCAGGAACTAAATCCAGGGAGTGGGATTATTTCTGCCCCTCTTTTCAGAACCACGAGGGAGGAAGGTAGGGACTTCATCACTGCATCCATCAAAGTGCCAGGTCAGGACTCCCTATCCAAGAGCTGTCTGCAAACTGGCCTGCTGCAGGGTCCGAGGGCTAAAGTAACTGCTCCAGTGATCTTGGATCCCACGCTTGCACCCAGGCGTGCCCCTGCGGATGCCCAGTCTAAAACCTACTGCCACTCTGGGCCTTGGGGCTGGGAGTGGGACACAGCCATGGGGTTCATAGTACCAGCTCTCTCCTGCAGCAAGACTCGTTATTAATAAACACGCCACTTCGAGCATTTGCTCACGATTGTTTGATATTTCAGTTTTCAGTAATTTTCTCAGTTAATAATTTATTAAATGGATTATTTGTCATTTCAATATATTAAAAATTGATAAAGGGCTCATTTCTCTTTTCCCAAGCTAGGACACAGGGAGAGATATACAGGCCAAGTACAAATTAAATGCTCCCTGCTCCCTTCCCCCCTTCCCTGTCCCTGCCCAATGGTCCGCATACAGCAAGCACCCTGGGGTCTCCTTCTGAAGTCTCCATGCTCAGAGCCTCTCCCCTCGTCAAATAATGAGGCAGGAGAGGCAAACCCTCATGCTCTCCCAGGCCTCTCCACCATCGGAATCATGGTTTCTTCTCTCCAAGAAATCCCTCCAACCACACCACAAAGCAGTGCACAGCCCTCCCCTCCAGCCACCCTGCTCTGCAAAGAGAATGCCCTCCCAGCTCCCTCAGTCTCTGGAGACTGCCCAGGCTCTGTCCAAGGTGGGACTGTCTTTTAAACAAGGGGGCTGGAATCGTGATGGGACTCCAGGCAGAGAGATGCAAGTAGGAGGGAGGTATTTACAGCAGCAAAAGAACTTGCAGGGGGAGCTTGAAATGGCTACCTGCTCTCCCCATGGGCAATACCATCCAGCCCTCTTGTGTCTGGGGTTCTCCAAGCTTTCAGTTTCTATATTCTGATCAATGCTTTGCGTGTGTTTACAGAATAAGCACACAAAGACACTTGAGGGAAAAGACGCAAGCTGGCCATCTCCCTCTCCTTCTCCAGGTTTCCTCCTCCCTGTCCTCCTTCCTCTCCTCCCACTGTCCTCTTTCTCGCTCTCCACTCTCTCATCCTCTCCACTTCCCTTCCTGCCTCTATCCCACCACCTTGTTCTTTATTCCTGTTTCTCTCATCCTCCATCCTCTTTCTGCCTGACCCTCTTCCCTTTGGGCCCTTGCCTTTCTGGCCCTTTCTCTTTCAAGGACTTGAGGTCCACAGGCTGATTCAATGCCTGGCTTTCCCTGGGCATGGGCATGGCCTGGGAGTGACATTGAGCTTCATCACCAGGATCCTGGGGTCACAGGGACTCTGTGGGTGTTTCCAGGCTGAGAATTAAGCCCTGGGACCCCCCACGTGCCCCGGTCTCAGCTTCAGGTTTCAGAGTACCCACCCAACCACAGCAAGAAAAAAATGACAGTGCTTTCTGTATCTAAGATGGTGCAGATGAGGACCCATCCTGCCCCTGCAGAATGACCAAGGGCAGAGGAAAGGGAGAAAGTCACACATGGACCTGCCGGAGCCTAGACAAGCAGTAGCCCCTCAAAGTCACTTTAGCCAAGAGCATCGGTCACTGTTTTGCCATCTCCGTCTGCCTTCACAGGCTCCTTGAGACCCCATGTATCATTGTTTTCCAGAGCAGTTTTCCCCGAGTTGAGTTTAATGGCCTTATAAAAGTCACATTGTGCACAAATTGGGAAGTTTCTGAAGCACCGCGCCGGCTCTCATGCAGATACACTCACAGCAAAGTTCCCGCAGCTAGGCTGGGAAGGCAATTCAAGGCACAAAAACATCCTTGGGTAAATTACTTCCTATTAGTATGTCACATATTTCTTAGATACAACTGTGGTTCCAGGAAGTGACAGTAACTGTTGACAATAAAACTTTGTACTCTTTTTAATTTATATTTTCTCTGTCTTCCCATTTTGTTTGTTTTATTTTTTCTTCCCCCTCATTGTTACGTAACACTGCATCCAGCTTGTCATCTCCTTGCTTCCAAGGAAGCAATGGCCCCTGAGGCTCATCTGTACTCTCTCTCTGTGGGGTTGTCCAAGAAGAAATCTAACCTCAAGAACCAGGGAGGAACCTCGAAGGGGCATTGAAGAGGTGTCCCAGCATCATTTAGATGGGAGTCCTGGGGGAGGGGTTGCCTCAGTTCCCAGGTGCATTCCTACCCTGTCCCTCCCCCACACACAGCCTCCTGTTTCTCTTCAAATCTATAATTCCCCCACCCAACATTCTTGATATCCTACACTGGAGCTGATGACCTGGAAGAGGCAGGAGAGGCAGGAGTCCATCGTCTAGTTCCTAAGTCCAACCCGCTGAGACATCCTATTCCAGAGAAAATAACACACATGGCAAGTGGCAAAGTGAGCAATTCAATCTGAACATGCTGCAGGAGCTGTGCTGGAGGGGACCAAGGCCAGGCTAAAAAAGGCTGTGACCTAAAGCTCAGCTTTCATGGGCAGACAGAGGACATTTGCCACTGGGAACAGGGGGCCTCCCTTCCATCTTCAGAAAAATGAGGTTTCCCTTAGGTTAGTCTTTGCAAACACAATGATAACTTGGCATGCAAGAAGCACATCTGGATGGAGAATGAAAAGGGAGTTCTCTGCTGAATCTCCAGCAGGAATTGATACCCCCAAACCAAAATCTTCTTTGCATTGTCTCAAGACCTTAAAAAGGCCCTCAAGCATAGTGAGGACCCACTGTGCCAGCGTTTGGTGTGGGATGGAATGCATGAGGTCCTCTAGCCCTACTAAAATTCTGCTCATTGGTTCTGAGCCCTTCATCTTCAGCCCTGGACCCCATTCAAGGACTGTGGGCATGCCCTCCCTCCTTCCAGAACAGTTGCCCCAAGCATCAAGGGAATGGCCTCTTGGGACTATCTCTGTCCTCCAAAGATGTGTCTCTACCTTTTCAGAGCTTGCTTCCTATTCCTACAGCCTGGAGGATTTCAAATCCTGCACTCTTCTTGGGAGAGATAAGTCTTTCCCAGGCTTTAGCACTCTGATTCCCTGATCCCATGCCCTCTGACTCCAAATTTCCTTAATGACCCTGGTTCTTGTGGTCTTCCTCCTTAGCTCAGAGCCATGAAGGAACAGCAGTCCCTTTACCTGCTCCTTCCTGTTGGGAGCCAGCCACGGAGGCCCACTGAGCGATAGGGATCAGGGAGGACCATTTGCGGGGATCCTGCCCCTGCAGGGTCTGGGGTTTCCTGAAGGAGAGACGATAGGCGATTGAAGGAACTTACAACGAGATGATATAGATGGACACCTGCTTCTGGACAGAATGCCAATTTAATGTTAGTTAACACAGAGCTTTTATAACATTTGCAAAGGGGCAAGACAAAGAAAGTTCCTTCACGTACATATGCTTTAAAAGTTACCACCATCTAGCGGTCTAGAAGTGACAAACAAGCCAAAAACACCATCTACTTTCAGTTAATGAGTCTGTATCATAAAGCTAAAAATGATAGTTTTAGTTCAAAGTCCCGAATTACAGTCCTTGAAATGTCTCAAGAAATTTTCCAAGTGCACATTTCTCCATGTATCAGGAGTTTTCTTTCTGGGGCTTCTATGACCTTCAAAGCTTCGTAATCACCTCTCTTGTCCAGGTGTCTTCATTACCTTTCTCTTATCCTGCAGTGTTTATTTCTAAAGAAAACTCAAAAGAAACTTTTAGTGATGTTTCCCAGGCTCCCAAGGTTGCTTTCTATCTTTAGTTAATTTATCATAAAAGTATCCAATTAGTATATTATGAATTCAGTGAAAGCCCACTCTATAAACATTAACTTAGAATTTTAACTATTGAATTAAGTAAAAAACCTTAACGATTAATCTTCATCCTAAATCTGTGAAAGCAGGGTTATAAATCACCTACCTAACTCCTAGATAAGTGTTAGAACTTACAATGAACTCATAATGAAGTTACTATAAACTTGTTCTTCTAAAAAACCTTATGTCTAAACAATAAACTACATAATTCTAAATCAAATAAGAGGTGAATATACTTATATCATTTTTTACTCAAGCAATATCTAGTAACTTGTAACCAAGTGAAAGAAAGCATTCTTGATGTGCTTCAGAGTTTAACCATTGCATATGTTAGAAAAGGCCAAACGGCATGGTAGGAAATAGAAAAATGAACAATGACATCCTTGGTAGCTGTGAGTACTTCACATA
>CAUYQG010091205.1:0-22745 GCA_963574415.1 Tarsius wallacei | reverse complement strand
CTGAGGCAGGAGAATCACTTGAGCCCAGGAGTTTGAGGCTGCAGTGAGCTATGACTGTGCCACTGCACTTCAGCCTGGGTGACAGAGTGAAACTTTGCCTCTAAATGATAAAAATACTTGATAAGTAAAAATGATATAATCCCTTCTTTAGTATCTTCTCAGTTCTGTCTCCTCGCTTCACTGTGGGGAAAGCTGAGTAGGAGCGTGGTGTACTCACCTATCTTTTCCAGGGGTCTTGGTTTGTCTTTCGAGGGTTCGCCACTGACAGCACTATCAATCATTTTGGGATTGAGTCTTGAAAAACCAGTTTACCTAAATTGTTTTTTTTCTTTTTGAGCCAGAGTCTCACTCTGTTGCCCAGGCTGGAGTGCAGTGACATAATCACGGCTCACCGCAGCCTTGACCTCCTGGGCTCAGGCGATTTTTCCACCAGCCTCATGAGTAGCTGGGACTACAGGCTACTCCTGGGCTCAGACGAGCCTTCCGTCTCGGCCTCCTGAGTAGCTGGGACTAGAGGGGTGCACTACTGCGCCCGGCTAATTTTTAAACTTTTGTTTGTAGACACAAGGTCTCTCTACATTGTCCAGGCTGATCTCAAACTCCTGGGCTCCAGTGATCCTTCCACCTTGGCTTCTCAAAGTGCTGAGATTACAAGCATGAGCCACTGCACCTGGACTTGTAGTTTTAATTTGAATTTATTTATTATTTATTCAGACAAATTTCCCCATTTTTGGGGTCCATTTTTGGAGTTAAGTGCTAGTTCATGTCATTTTTCCATTTTCTTTTTTTTTTTTTTGAGTTGGAGTCTCAGTCTGTCGCCCAGACTGGAGTGCAGTGGCCGCTCCCGGCCACCGCAGCCTCGACCTGCTGGGCTCAGGCGATCCTTCCGCCTCAGCCTTCCAAGTAGCTGGAACTACAGGCACGTGCTACCACGCCTGGCTAATTTTTTGATTTATTGTAGAGATGAGGTCTTGCCAAGTTGCCCAGGTGGGTCTCGAACCCGCGGGCTCAGGCAATTCACTCACCTTGGCCTCCCAAAGCGCAGGATTACAGGCTGAGCCACCAAGCCCGGACCATTTTTCCATTTTCTACTAGGTGTTTCATGTATTACTTGTTGCTTTATGTTAACGAATTATATTTTATAGATATCAATACTTCACCTATGTCTCAGTTTGTTATATGTCTTAAACTATTTATGATGCTTTTGATACATTTAAAGTGTACAGTCTGGTAAATTTTTGACTTCTGTATACCCCCCCGAGCCATCACGGTCATGACCATGAGCATGTCTTGACCGATCACCCCTCAGTATCTCACTCCCCTTTGCAGTTCACTCTCTCCACCCTCTGCACTCAGCCCTCACATTTCCAGACAACCACTTGTCTGTTTTCTGTCCCTAGACCTTACTTTGAATTTGGGGTTAATAGCATAGCACAGAATATACTTTTCTGGCAATTAGTTATTAAAGAAATGCAAATTAAAACCACAACGAGAATACCACTTCACACCAACTGGAATGGTTAAAATGAAAAAGAGCGAGTTGGGCGCAGTGGCTCACACCTGTAATCCCAGCACTTTGGGAGGTCGAGGTGAGAGGATTCCCTGAGCACAAGGATTTGAGACTAGCCTGGGCAACTTGGCGAGACCTCGTCTCTACAATAAACCAAAAAATAAGCCGAGTGTGGTGGTGCATGCCTGTAGTTCCAACTACTTGGAAGGCTGAGGTGGAAGAAGCTCCGGAACCTAGCAGGTCGAGGCTGCAGTGGCGTGCGCGTGCCACTGCACTCCAGCCTGGGTGACAGAGTGAGACTCTGACTCAAACCCCCCCCAACCCCCAAAACCAGAAAAACCCCTCTGACCATACTACATGCTAGTGAAGATGAAGAACAATGGAAATGTTCATACACTGCTTCAGGGACTGTTGATGGGCATGTCTGCTGGCACAGCCGTTTTGGAAAACAGTTGGGCATTTTCTTTTTTTTCTTTTCTTTCTCCCTTCTCTTCCCACATCTCCCCTGCCTTCCCTTCCCTCTCCCCCTCCCCTTTCCTTTCTGTCTTTTTTTCTTCTTTAGTTTTTGAGTCGGGTCTTGCTCTGTCATTCAGGCTAGAGTGCAGTGGCACGACCAAATGGCTCACTTGCAGCCATGACCTCTTGGCTCAGGCAATCCTTCTGCCTCAGCTTCTTGAGTAACTGGGACTACAGGCATGCGCTGCGCCTGGCTAATTCATTCATTTTTGTGTGTGTGGCAACAGGTCTCACTATGTTGCCCAGGCTGGTCTTGGATTTCTGGGTCCAATCAATCCTCCCACCTCGGCCTTCCAAAGTGCTGAGATTACAGGTGTGAGCCACTACGCCTGCTCTGGTATTTTCTTAAAAAGTTAAACATTTACCTACTGTATGATCCAACCATTCCACTGCTAGGTGTTTACTAAAGAGAAATGAAAGCATAGTTCCACACAGACTTGTATCTAAATGTTCACAGAAGCTTTATTTGTAAAGCCAAAAGCTGGAAACTGCCCAAATGTCCATCATCAAATCAATGGATAAATTGTGGTTTACTCATATAGTGGGAAAAAGAATAAGCCATTAATATATGCAATAAGATGGATGAATTTCAAAATGATATCTTTTGACATGCAGAAGTTTAACATTTTATGCCATCCAGTAGATTTATTCTTACATGAATTCTGCCTTTATTGCTATATTTGACAAGAACGTCTTTGCTCTCAAATGAAACATTTTATTATATAATTGTTCCATTCTTTATTTTTTAGATTGCCATTTTTAGAACCCTCTGGAATTAATTTTGGTCTAAGTCATGTGGTAGGCAATTGGCATGACATTTTTTGATATGGTTATTAGTTTCTAGTACTGCTTTTAATTGATTAGGTAGAAGTTAGTACCTGTCACATAAGTGTTACATAAAGTTAACAGACACCTGGCAACCCCTTGGGTCCCCTCCCACTGTGGGAGCTTTTCTGTCTTCTCAATAAATCCTACTTTAAAAAAAAGGTTAGCAGACATCAAACTGTAAGAACAAATTTATATGTTTAAGAAGAAGAAATTTTGGTTGGAAATCCTGTTTTCCAACCAAACAAAAAAGTCATAATTTTCTTGAGTTTTGTATCATATAAAGGGACAATTTTGATGACCACAGCATAAATGCAATTTTGAATAATGTTATTACATTTCACTATTCTATAAGCACAAATACATGACATTAGTATATAATATTTCATCATTTATGATTTTGTCATTTTTCTCATTATTTTAAATAACACTGTATTGAACACCTTTGCTTCTTTTAGTAATTTACAATGAATGGATTCCCAGAAGTAATGTTTAGTAGATTAAACAGATGGAAGTGATGCTTCTTGGCACTTATTTCCACACAGCTTTCCAAGAGGATGATGACAATTTTATACCCCGGGTGGGCACCTCTGAGTCACCAGCACCCTTGCAGCCTGCTTTCCGAGTGTCACCAGTGGTGGGTCTACGTATTTTGTCTGCTTTATTACTCAAGTGAATCAGTGTAAACCTCTTCAGTCATTCGACCTGGCTGGACAGACAGACACTTTCAGCTCTTTCCTCTCCTTCCACGTACTCCATGACAGCTATGAGGGTGCTCCATGCAGATCTCCCTTGGAGAGAAGCTGCTGTGAGGAGATAGCAGGTGGACACTCTCCAGATGCTAGGCTTCCAGATCAGCGTTAGCATTCGCCCCATGTTCTCCAGGGGCTACTCTCAGCCATTGACTGTAGGATACTAGAGCTGGCTGTCCCTGCCCTGAGCAGAGTCCTCCGATGGGCGAGCCTTGCTACAGGCCTCCTCATCCACCCGGCTGAGACTTTCCTAGAACTGCACAATGTCCTTCCATCCAATCCTCCACTGCCCCTCTCTCCCTTTGCAGGGGCCAGGCCAGCATTGCGGTCTGAAGGCTCTCCCGGCCTCTTCCTGTTCCCTCTCACCTTTGTCCATCAGAGTTGTTCTCTACCAGTACACCTTTTGCATGTTCGCTTCTGTCTTGGCATTTGCTTTTTTTATTTTTGCGTCGGAGTCTTAACTCTGTGACCCAGGCAGGAGGGCAGTGGCACACTCACGGCCACTGCTGCCTTGACCTCCTTTGCTCAGGTGATCCTTCTGCCTCAGCCTTCCAAGTAGTAGGAACTACAGGCATGCACTACCACGCCTGGCTTGTTTTTTGATTTATTGTAGAGATGAGATCTCACCAAGTTGCCCAGGCTGGTCTCAAACCCCTAAGCTCAGGCAATCCTCTCGCCTCAGACTCCCAAAGTGCTGGGATTACAGGCTTGAGCCACTGCGCCTGGCCTTGGCATTTGCTTTTTGAGGACCCAAACTGATCCCTTGTGTTTGAGTCCATGTGACAGTTGTTCTCATAGGATAGATACAAGCTTCAAATTAGTTACTAGATGAATGACCAAATGATATGGAAGACAGGAGCTTTGGGGCAGGCCATGAACGGAAGCGCCTCCTTGGCCAGTTCTCAACAATGTAGAGGAATCTGAACTGTGAAAATAATATTTCTTTGAGTCCATGGAGGTGACAGCAGTGGTTATGGGGATGTTATGGTCATTTGGTATTCTTGCCTTGACTTTATGTGGTTTTTCTGCTTAAGGACTCAGACCTGTGGTAGAAGTATGGTGGCCGCTCAGGCTCTGGCAGTATGGTTTCTAGGACACAGCAATGTTTGCCATTGTCACACAGGCTCAGTAATCTCTCATTCCAGAGGCAAAGCGACCTGCAGTGCCCCGGGAAAGTGGCACATTTTGTCCTGCCCCAACTGGCTGCATGAGAGAGGAAAAGACAGAGAAGTCATGGTTAGAAGTGGCATAGGGACTGCCGAAGGGTCCGGGCCAGATGAGGGCATTTGGCCTCTTGTTCTGAGATGTGTGCTTAAGACGCAGTATTGTGCAAATGAGACTTGGGGCCTCTGGGAGCTGTCTGAGAAGCTCTTTCTCTTTGCTAGTGTGTGTATCTTTGAAGCTAGTGGCCCAGTATGGTGGCTCATGTCTGTAACCCCAGCATTTTGGGAGACTGAGTTAGGAGGGTTGCTTGAGGCCAGGAGTTCAAAACCAACCTGGGCAACATAGCGAGACTCTGTCTCTCAGAAGAAATAAAACAAAATAAAGACCTATAACTTTGCTATATTGGACACTGCATACGAGGCTGAATAGGTAAAAACGAGGGTGGGGAGCCAGGTCTTCATTGTCAGGGAGGAGCTTGAACACTTGAAGGGGGAATTGGGATTCTTCTTATTCCACAGGCTTCTCTTTTGCGGTGTTTCTGCTTTACTAGTTTTCAGAGCACCTAAAACTGTAAATATCAGTCAACCTGGCGTATGTGTGTGTGTGTCAGGGTGGGGATTCAAATCATTCTCCAAAAGCATTAAAGGGAAAATAATGGTTGCTACCGGCAAGGCTGTCTTTGCATTCACACAGCGCCGCGCACCTGGGGCCACTGCTGGGTGAGATCTTAGGGTTTTGCTTCAGTGCTCTGTCTGCCGGTTGCTTGTGGGAGCCTCTTCAGAGCACCCTCGTCCTTCTCTGGTTCCTTCACGTCTATATCCTGCCCACCGCTGGTCTCTTCTATCTCTCTCTAACTCTGTATTCTTCCCTCACCCTAGGGTTTGAGCTGTGCATCCTTCTCAGCATTCTGTGGGAACGGGCCCTCTAAAAGATTTCCTTCCATTGCTCCACCTGCCAGTCCTATGTTGGGCATGGGGACAGGAGCCTAAATCTCCCCTGAGCGCCAACCCAGGGTTGATCTCGAAGGATGCACTTGGTGAAGAGAGAAGCCCTCACGGTGTCTTAGGAGCTTAGCTGTAGGGAGCTCACCTAAAGTGAAAGAAGATAATTTGGACAAGGTTGAGGGTGACCATCTTCATGGAATAGAAAACAAAGTTTACAGGGTGGTGACTGGGCGTGGGTTACCTTAGACTGGGGCTAGGGGGGTGAGCCCTGTCTCCTCCCAGACTGGCTTATCTGTCATCAGAGCAACACCAGATCTGCTGGTGTTCCTGCCCCCCCAACCCTGCCCCTTTCCCCCTCTCCGGCCAGTTTACCTGAGATCATCTGTGTCAGGAATCCCAGGGCTGTCAAGAGCAGGAGCAGAAGCTTCATGGTTGCAGGCGTGGTCTCAGGAGCAGGTGACTGTTTAATGGAGTCGTCCCTCTGTAATGCCTGGAGCTACTGCCTTTATAGGTCCCGCTGGGATGTGGGCAGTCAACCAAAGGGAGGGTCTTCTGTCACC
This sequence comes from Tarsius wallacei, assembly GCA_963574415.1. NCBI lineage: Eukaryota > Metazoa > Chordata > Mammalia > Primates > Tarsiidae > Tarsius > Tarsius wallacei. The sequence continues at coordinate 16,474 of CAUYQG010091205.1, read as the reverse complement.
CAGAGCAATCAGCTCAGATCAGAGTGTCCACTGGACTGCAGCCTGGACTGACTTGTTGAGCACCTGTGTTCCAGGCTGCTGGGAGGGAGAGGGGCAGAACAAAGGGTGCATGTGTTCACAGCACTCGTCTTTGGAACTGTGCTTTCCAGCCAGTGTTGGTGAGACATGGGGAAACCAGCATTCTCTTGCATTGTTGCTGGAGTGCTAATTGGTGCAGTTTTTCATATGTATCGCAACTTGGCAATGTACGTCAGAAACCTTAAAATGTGCCTACCTTTTGACTCAGAAACTGTTCCTTGGACTTTTGTCTAATATAAATAATCGGACAAGTATGTTAAGAGGATTGTCTCAATATTTTCTACAGTAACAGAAAACCAAAAGCCATCTAAATGATAATAAAACACGGATCTAATCAAATGTAGGAAATATAGAATATAATAGAACAGTGTGCAGTCATTAAAATGATGATAAAATGTAAAAATGTAGGTTACAGGATACATATCTAGAATTATTTAAACTTTGAACAAGAAATGTCCATTGGCCTACATGTGTCTGTTTGTCTATCATCTATCTATCTATCTATCTATCATCTATATCACCATCATCTATCTATCCATAATGTCTGAGTTTGTGTGTGTGTGTGTGTGTGTGTGTGTGTGTGTGTGTGTGTGTGTTTTGAGTCGGAATCTCACTCTGTCACCCAGACTGGAGTGCAGTGGCACGCTCATGGCCGCTGCAGCCTGAACCTGCTGGCCTCAGGTGATCCTTCTACCTCAGCCTTCCAAGCAGCTGGAACTACAAATGGACGCCACCACTGTCGGCTAATTTTTTGATTTATTGTAGAGATGATGTCTCACCATGTGTTCAGGCTGGTCTCAAACCCCTGGGCTCAGGCAATCCTCTTGTCTCTGCCTCCCAAAGTGCTGAGATTACAAGCATGAGCCACTGCGCTTGGCCAAATGTATGAGTTTTGATAGGAAAGTGCTATGTACTTTCATGATTAGAAAAATTAATTTTAATATGAATACTCTCACCCCCAAACTTCTTTCTTCCCTTAGAATTTGCAGTTTTGGGGGGCTAGAGAAATACTCTGTTTTGCTCCCCCTGTGGCATCCTTTTTAGTCTGTTTGCCATCTAGACTCTTCCTTGTGTCCGATCTTTCATTCTCCTGAGTCCCTTCTTCAGGGGGTCCTGTCATGTAAGGGGATGGTCCCCAGGGTCCTGGTGGGGCCACCTGAGGAGAGCAGCTCCAGCATCTCACTTCTTCCTGACCCCAAAGACCCAGGCCATGGTGAGAATTTGTCCCAAGCCTTTAGCTGCTGCTCAACTTTGTAAATATCTCTTAGAATCTGTAATTTTTTTTCAGTTAAGTATTGTAAATTGAGGTCCTAAAATACATACAACCCCTCTGTGCCTTTGGTAGACCTGTAGCCTCAGAACCAGAGGCTTTTGTGTTTCTGTGCTATCGCAGCACACGTTGTCATCCTACCCTTCACCTGTTAAGCAATAATGACACTTCTTTCTTTCTGTTTCCATAAGGCATGCACCATCCTTGGATCTTATCACTAGTTTTAGCCATCCCAATTTCCTCAATCTGCTAAGAGATCTTTTCATGTGAAAGTAATTTAAAACATACAAGTTGCAAGATACAAATTGTACAATACCCTTTCCCCAGATTTGCCTATTAATTTTACCATGTTTCTTTTATGATTTGCTCCCTTTCTATCTATAGATAGATACATATCTATGTTTATCTTTTTATAGAAGTTTCTGTACCTTTTTCTCTGAACCTGTGGAGTATAAGTTATACATATCATGGCTTTTTACTTTTAAATAGTTTAGTGTGTATTTCCTAAAGATAGGAATATTCTTTTACACAATAACAGTATAGTTGCCAACTTCATACATTTACATTGATACCGCTTTTTATCTAATCTATTATTTATATATCTATATTCCAATTTGCCAATGTACTTAACATCTTTTTTTAACATTTTTTTTCTCCTTCAGTTCAGATTCCAGTGACAGGTCAGATATTATTTTTCTTTAAAAAAAAAATTTTAATTGACATATAATAATAGTACATATTTATGGGGTAAAAGAGGGATATTTTGATACATGATACCCTGATCACCTCAAACATTTGGCATTTCTTGGTGTAGGAACATTCAAAATCCTCTCTTCTAGCTATTTGAAAATACACAATAAACTCTTGTTAACTATAGTCTAAACCTTACAGTGCTATAGATCACAAGAGCTTATCCTTCTATCTGGCTGTCACTTTGTATTTGTTAATCAACCTCTCTCTATCCACCTGTGCCCTCACCCTTCCCAGCCTCTAGTAACCACTACTTTACTTTCTACTTCTGTGAGCTCATTTTTTTTGGTCAGCGTCTGTCTCCCAGGTTGCAGTGCAGTGGCATGATCATGGCTACCATAGCCTACTGGGCTCAGGTGATCCTTCCATCTCAGCCTTCCAAGTAGCTGGAACCACAGGCATGCGCCTTCACGCCTGGCTAATTTTTTGATTTCTTGTAGAAATGAAGTTTCACCAAGTTGCCCAGGCTGGTCTCGAGCCTCTGGGCTCAGGCAATCCACTCGTCTCCACCTCCCAAAATACTGGAATTATAGGTGTGAGCCACTGTGCCTCACCTGCAGGCCATGTCTTATCAAAAAAGAAAAGAGGTCTCACAGGATAGATACATCCAAGTGCCCAGAGAGTAAAACCAAGAGCAGAAGTGAAAAACGGAGTAGGAAGTCACTCCAAGGGCACAGAACGGCTTACTAATCAAGAATGTTCCCTGTCCCCAGAGTGTAGGGGAATGGTCAACAGGTGCCTGACCAAATTCAGAATTGCTTTGCACCAGTGGCTGCAATGGATTTTGCACTCTGCTCCTTCCTTCCCCTTTGAACAGTCACTTCTACTGTAGTTACTCCATCCCCGTGTCTTCAGTGTACTTTAGTCGTGTGTGTGTAAGGGGTATTCGGATAACGTGTCTCTTTTTAGTTCACAGGTCTCTGGATCAAGAGGATCCGATGGAAGAAACTTTATCTATACTTGTACCCAACTTAGATGATGAGATCTTATTCTTCAGATCTTTATTGCTTGATGTCATACTAAGACGAGAGTTTGGGAGTCTTGTGAAGGGATGTATATTTTTTGTGTGGAAAGGATATAAATTATTAAGGGCCAGAGGAAATATCATGTTAGATTGTCACGTGGACACAGGTTTCCCAATATTCACCTCCTTGTGTGTTCCTCCCACACTGACTTGCTCTGGTCCATGGGAGATTGATAAGTGTGATACAACAGGTGCATAATTGGAAAAGTGTGATTCAGAACCCCAAGCCCTTGTGCATTAGGGTTTGCCCTCTTGGGACTCAACTTCCAAGTGAATAGAGCGGCCTTTCCTAATTGAAGCCGAGCAGTTTCATGGAGGTGGAATGACCAAAAGCCAACGCGAGTGGGTGAAGCCATCTTGGACTTCTTAGCCCAGACCACTCGGCAGTTGAATGCAGCTGTGTGACTGAGCCCAGTCGACACTCACAATAATAATAATATTATTTGAAGTCATCAAGTTTTGGGATGGTTTATTATGCAGCCATAGATACATTCATGTTTCCTATTGCTATCTTCCATGCCTGTTTGTGTTTTTAAAAAACTCTATTTTCTGAAGAACAATTTTCACTTTTATTTTAATTTCTGGGATTTATTAGTTTTTTTCTTATAATTTCTCCCTTAAAAATATTTTTAACCCTGGGTTAGCATAGTTTAATGTTCAGTTGGAGATTGGCAAGAGGTGGTGCTTGTGCTTCGATGCAGTGAGGCTTCCACTCTTTGATGGATCTTGTGTGGTTGGGGAATGGCTCCCAGTTTGCTTCAGGCTCATCCAGGCACCGGTAGCCCTCCATGGCTTGCTGCGGTTGCTCTTGGGTGGGTGCAGCCCAGTCCCTGTGCACAGCCTTCCAGGCCCCCTGGGAAGAATGTGGTTTAGCAGGGCTCCCCTTAGCTCTCTCTTTCCCTGATTCTTTTTGTTAAACTTCTGGGTAGTCTATTATTTCTTTGTTGCTATTAATTTGGTGGAGCTATTAGTTCTCCTGTTATTGTCTGTCACTGAGATCTTTATTGTTTCCAACTATGCCTTAAGATGTGAGTTCCTCACATTCTGCTCCAAATAAAGTCACCACCCTGAGCTGAGCTGTAGTCTAGACTGGGGTCTAGAGGGCAAGGAAAACAGTCTTCAGAACTGCACCTGCCTAGAGCACCTGTCTAGAGCAGAGCTCCCATGATGTGTGTGTGTGTGTGTGTGTGTGTGTGTGTGTGTGTGTAACAAGTTCTGTCCCCAGTACCACAGATTCTCATTTTCTTATGCTTCTCAAGGTGATGCATATCCTTAGGTAAATTTCCAGAGACTTTATAGGGCTGTGTTCAGGATTTCCACCAGTTAGAGAGTGAGGTTAGAGAGTTTGTGCAGTCTCCCATACGGCGATTCCAGAAATGCTGCCTCTGTAAGAGGGTTTTACCTGGTATTTCAGAGATTCTTGAGCAAGCAGTTTGGTGCAGTCATTCCACATGCACTCTCCTATAGGGACTTCCAGATTCTACTGCTGATTCTGAGGTCTAATTGCCTAATTCAGTGGTTTTCAAATTCTAACATGCATCAAAGTCACCCAGGAGGCTTGTTAAAACATGGATTTCTGGGCCTTCACTTCTAGAGTTTCTAGTTTAGTGGATCTGGGATGGGCCTGAAAATTTTCTTTTCTAAAAAACTCCCAGGTAAGGATGCGTAACATGGGATCCACCCTCTAAACACATTTTTTAAAGTATACAAAATTTTAAGTGTAACACAGTATTTTTGATTGTTGGGGTTCAGTGGGGGTAAGCCAGTGCCATAAGAATTAAGCAAAGAATTGCAGAGGTAAAGCAAAAGAGTTTATTCACATCCAAGAGAGGATAGGACCAATGCTAGGGGGCAGCATGGTGGTGGGTTTAAAATCAGGAAGTAGTTAAGCTCCCTATAAGGAAATAAGTCTGGTAAAAATGTCTCCAGCAACTGTATTCTTGGGTGCTGATGACATAGGTCCTGTGCCTTGATGTCAAGATGACACATCTTGTGGCTCCAGGTAGTGGGCTGGTAGTCTGTCATGGAAGACTGATCACAATAGATTAGGTCATCTTGGTTGGCCCTTTATGACTGAAAGACAAATACTTGGAATAGAAAAGCAATCAGCACAAAGCAGGCTTGGGGGAGTTGCAAGACAATTATCAATAGCTACCTCAGGGAAACCGGTTCTGTCTTTTGTTAATGTTTAGAGAGCAAGCTAGGTAGTTTTTAAAGAAAGCATGACAGAGCTAAGCAGTGGTAAAACAGCTGCACTTTAGCTGAGTTTACTCCATTGTGTCATTTTACTCTTTCATTCCCTCCTCTTGTTTTGAAATATTCTTATTCATGGCTAGGGATCGGGAGGCGAACTACTTCCTGCTGGCTGGAGGTATAGAGATGTCCCTACCTACCTCCCTACCTAGAACAAGAGGATTGGAATTCAGGACAAAAGCCCGCGGAGTAAAATTTACTTGCTACAGATAAAGCAGCACACAAAAGCACAAGCAACTATAACGAAATATATTACAATAAAAATTGCTATGGCAGCTGAGAAATATTAGAAAGTTGAAAATGAACTTGCAGAGTTAAAGTATGTTCAACTAAAGCTCCTAGCTTGCTGACATAGCTAGAACTATTAGACTGCAAATCATCAATGGTGATATAGCAGATGCTGTCCACCACTCCACAAAGACCTCCTGCCTTTGCCAACAGAAAAGTTAAGGCCATACGATTAGCCATAGCATACTGAGTTCTCCTCGGGACCTATATTCTGCAATATGGGGGTTGTGGCATATTAAGACTTGGAGGTCAAAGAAGATGTAGTCATAGACAGCAACTCCAGTCATTTGGGATTCCAGTATGGGAATCCATCCAGTGCTCCCGACACCCTGGGAACAGTTCTGGGTCTGGATTTGTATATCCTCACAGTTTGTTTTGAGATCCCTGCTAGTTCTACAGTGCAATCTGACTTTGAACTCTGGGTGCAGAATTTCTCCTAGCAGCCCTGCTTCTCCACAGGGAAGCCAGTTAGTTGCCATGAGTTGGTCACAGTTATTTGCCAAGATGATAGTACCATTGAGAAAATGAACAGTTTGATTAAATTTTTGGAATGAATTTACTCCCCAGGAACCAGTCCTATGAGTTCTAAGTGGGAACAGAATTTCAGTATTTTTTGGGGTGCAGATTCCTGCAGCCTTTGCATGTAATGAGGTGGTTAATATTATAGCTGCTTGTCTAGCGTAGGTGTTCACCTTAAAGTACCATGGATTTCTTTGGTTGAACCCAATCTACAGGTGGTGGGGTAGAGTACAATGGTACCCATATTTCTTGGGGTGCCATTACATTAGGATGTTGGTCATGGAGGAAGTCATCAGAGTCCTGGTGGAATTCTTATAGGGACTCTGTTAGCAGGAGGTCACCCTGTGGTGTTGGAGGCTTGCCTGCTGACAGCGGGTTACTTAGACAAAGGACAGACATGAGAAGGATGGACATCAGGCCTGTAGTGTCCATTTTGTGTGGGGTTATTTAGTGCTGCTTTGAGGCAGGTAATTTCAAGTTTGTGTGAGGGATGACATTTCCAACTCTGCCTTTCTGTTTTGGCCTGCTTTACAAGGAGCCTAGAGATAGAGCATGCACACAGAAAAGTTAAAGGCAACCACGGAGGGTTTGGAATTGAGCAGACCTTGGGAAAATTTTTTAACTCATGAATTTTCTCCAGTGACCACGTTGAAGAATGCCAATCAAGAGTTCCAGCAAGCCGGGCATGGTGGCTCAGTCTGTAATAACAGCACTTTGGCAGACTGCGGCGAGAGGATTGCCTGAGCCTGGGAGTTCAAGACTGGCCTGGGCAACTTGGTGAGACCTCGTCTCTACAATAAACCACAAAAACTAGCTGGGCATGGTGGCGTGCATCTGTAGTCCCAGCTATTTGAAAGGCTGAGGTGGAAGGATTGCCTAAGCCCAGCAGGTCGGGCTGCAGTGGCTATGAGCTTGCCACTGCACTCCAGCCTGGGCGACAGAGTGAGACTCCAACACACACACAAAAAAAGCTCCATCAAAGTATTGAAAACAGTTGGCTTTATGACAGTATATTAAGTGATAAATCAAGCACACCCACAGTTCAAAATCAGTGTATTTAGGAGCTATAAACCAAACCATATTGGAATTTATATGTTCAAGTGCTTGACATAGAGAACACCCAGTGGGAGATACTCTTTTTGCTAATCTTTTAAAGAATTGCACTCTGTCAGGTCCCTACCAGTGTTCAAGAAGGACTAAGAAATAAACATGTTTAAAAGTCTTTATACCAAATCTGGTCCTGGAGACATTTACAAATTTACCTTTTAAAAGAGGCATTTGAGGTCACCTAGTGGCTCTGCAGTGCGTAGCTTTAGCAAGGATTGTTCTGGAGCAGGAGCTTCTGGGAGTGGTGGTGATGCTGTCCTGAGTCAGGTGATTCCGGTGATCCCCGTGATGCTGTCCTGGATAGGTGGATCCAGGAGGGGAATCCCAAAAACTTGGCTGCTGTGGGGAGTTAATATTACTTGAAATATTACTTAAAGACTTACCAGGCTTAGTGTAGCCTGGTAAGTGTTTAAGAAGTACCCAGTCTCCCGGTTTCAATGGAGATTCTGGAAGTGGGCCTTTGCAGGAGGCAGGAAGGTGTTGGTCAGCGTAATCTCTTAAAAGCTTTCTTGCTAGCTCTAGAACTGGAAGATAATTTCCCAAGGGAGGAGCTCTGTTGGCACTCCAGACTGGAGTAGGAGAGGCCGCCCATACGTGAGTTCAAAGGGACTAAGAAACAAAGAGGCTTTGGAAGTAGCTCTGAACCTTAGACGTGCCAGAGGCAAAAGCTGTGGCCATCCCTGCTTGAATTCCATGGATAGTTTGGTCAAATGCTGTTTGAGAGTAGAGGGAGCTTTTTCCATTTTTCCCAAAGACTGGGGATAATAAGCTACATGAAGTTTAAAGCCTATACTGAGAGCTTCTGAAACCTGTTCTGTTATTTGAGAAGTAAAGGCAGTACCATTGTCACTCTGTAAGGAAACAGGGAGGCCAAAACAAGGAATAATGTCATTTACAAGAGCCTGGGAAACCTCTGAAGCTCTCTCTGAGGTTGTAGGAAAAGCCTCTAGTCAGCCTGGAAAGGTATCAGTGAACGTTAGCAGATAAGTATATTTCTTGTGTCTGGGTATCTGAGTAAACTCAGGTTGCCAGTCTTGTCCTCGCAGGTGTCCCCTCAGATGGTGAGTGGGGAGAGAAGGAGGTGGTTTTAAATATCCCTGGGGACTGACAGTTCTGCAGGTGGGGCGGGCTTCGGTGATGGAGTTTAACTTAGAACTTAAATTGCAGCACATGGTCTGAGAGCTTATATAAATGCTTTCTTCCTATATGTAAGAAATTATGAAGACATGTGGGAATTTTATCTTCTTGGCTGGCTGCTAGGACAAGCCCTCCATGGAGTGTTAGCCAAGGCTTCTTTTCTATATCTCCTTGCCACTGTAAAAGTTGTAATTCCTCATTAGAATATTCAGGGTGACAGAGAGAAAAGCTAGTGCCTCAGTTACCAGGTAGGGGACAAAGCCTGCTTTCTTAGCTTCCTTGTCAGCCTTATAATTTCCCAATGCCTCTAGATAGTGTGATCTCTGGTGTCCTTTACAATGTACAACTGACACCGTAACCGCTTTAATAAGTTGTAAAATTAAGGAGGCATGTTTCATAGGTGTTCTCTTAGTAGGTAAGAGTCCTCTCTGTTCCCAGATTGCCATGTGGGAATGGAGGATATGAAAGGCACACTTTGAAAATGTATATATGCTAAACCTCTTTTCTGTGCCCAAAGTGAGTACTTGAATTAAGGCAACAAGGTCTTCCTTTTGAACAGAAGTACCCAGAGGGAGAGGCACACTTTCTATTACCTCAGTGGTATAGTAATAGCATATCCTGCTTCTCTTTCTCCATTTAGAATGAAGCTACTTCCATCTATGGACCACACATACTCTGGGTCTGAGAGGGGAACATCCATTAGGTCAGCTCTAAAGGCCCAAGATGTTTCCAAAGTCCCTGGGCAGGAGTGTTCTATAGGTTTCAGTGTGGTAAGAAGTTTGGGGTGTTAGATTTTTGGATAGTGATGTTAGGATTTCCCACCAGAAGAGTTTGATATGGGGCAAGGTGAGAGCTGGTGAGAAATCTATAGGCATTGTTATTTAAAATGTCTGTAACCTGGTGTGGGGAGTATACATCTATGTGTTGGCCATGTGTAAGCTTGCTCCTGTGTTAACATGACTATGGTGGCTAGTGCTCTAAGGCAAGGTGGCCATCCCTTTGCAGTATTTTCCAGCTGTTATGAAAGGAAGCACATGGCCTTAAGATCTGGTCCATATTTTTGTCCCAGCAACCCTAATGCTATTCCTCCCCTCTTCATTGTATAAAGAAGAAAATTCTTTTAAAATTAGGTAGAGCCAAGGCAGAAGCCCATGTTAGAGCCTCTTTAAGAGTAGTAAAAGACCAGGCGCAGTCGCTCAAGCCTACAATCCCAGCACTTTGGGAGGCCGAGGCAAAAGGAATGCCTGAGCCCAGGGGTTTGAGAACAGCCTGGGCAACTTTGTGGGACCTCATCTCTACAATATATCAAAAAATTAGCCAGGCATGGTAGTGCACCTGTAATTCCGGCTGCTTGGAAGGCTGAGGTGGAAAGATTGCCTGAGCCCAGCAGGTTGATGTTGGGGTGGCCATGGGTGTGCCATTGCACTTCAGCCTGGGTGACAGAGTGAGACTCTGACTCAAAAAAAAAAAAAGAGTAATGAAGACATTTGTGCTGGAGAATGCCAATTTAGAGGCTCATGCTGTGGTCCTTGAGTGGCCTTGTTCAGGGGCTTAGCTATCAGGCCACAGTTAGGGATCCAAATTCTGAAATAGCCCATAAGTCCCCAAAATTCATGGAGCTCCTTTTTGGACTGAGAATATGATAGAGACGCAATAGGCTGTTTTCTCTGGGTGATTATGATTCTATGTCCCGGGTTAAGCTCAAACCCTAAGTAAAAGTAACCTGTTGTAAATTCAGCTGAGCCTTAGAAAATGTCACCTGGTATCCTCTGTGATGAAGAAAAGAAAGAAGGGTAGCTGTATCCTGCTGAGAGGAAGAAAGAGTTGGGCTACGCAGTAGTAAGTCATCAACACACCGAATGAGGGTGTCAGTAAACAAAAGCTGGGACAGGTCAGAGGCAAATGGTCCAAGTAAGTTGTTGGGAATGGTTGGTGTCTGGGTCAGTCCAGGTGAAGTCCAGGTAAAGGCAAAAATTTCAGGAGACTCTGGCAAAAGGGGAATGGTAAAAAATGCATCTTTGAGATCCAAGACAGTAAAGTACTGTGTGTCTGGCAGTACAGTACTAAAAAGGGTGTATGGATTAGGAATGGTTGGGAGGAGGGGAACAATGGTTTCATTCATGATTTGCAAGTCCTGGGCCAGTAGGTAGGTTCTGTCAGTCTTGCAGAGCAGGAGAGTGGGAGTCTTATCGGGGAGAATTAGTGGGCTTAAGGACCTCAGCTGTGAAGAACTTAGTAATTAAAGGCTTAGGACCCTGTAAAGCGGTGTAGCTGATGGGATACTGAGGCTTATTAGGTAAAGAAAGTGGGTCTTTAGGTTGAATTGAGATAGGTGTAATGTGTAAGTCTCTGCCAGGAGTGGAGGTGTCCCAGACTTGGGAGGGAACCTATTCCTGGATGTAGGAAGGAATATAAGGAAGCAGTAAGGCACATTGTACAATGTCCTGAATGGAAGAGGGCTTGGGGGGTCAATTGCCCGGTAAAACACCCCTGTGAAGCAAATGGGTGGGGGTGCTTGTTGAATAATGTGAGCTCCCAGTTTGTACATTATATCTCTTCCTAGCAAGGGGACAGGACAAGTGGGTTGACTAAAGAAGAGTGGAGGAAAATTTGATTTTCCAGTAGGCATGGCGATGGTGGCATGGTCAGGAGTTTTGAAAGAATGCCACCAACTCCCACTATAGGGATGAGAGAGGGAAGGAGGGGGTCCCGGAAATTTGGGCAAAGCTGAGTAGGAAGACCCTGGGTCAATAATGAACAAAAAGGTCTACCAGCCACAGAGACTTTTACTCTGGGTTCAGTTGGCTGAATGGTGCGCTTGGGGACTGCAACTGAGCCCGAGGTGTGTCAGTCAGACTATAGGAGGCTTTGAGATTGAACGTACAGCCGTGGGGCACATTGGGAGAGCCTGAGTTTTAGCAGGTGGTTCCACTGTGTGTTGATTAAGTGGTACTGCAGGAGGCTGGAGAATCTGCCATCCTCTGGCCATTTGGACATTGCAGTCACTTCCCCAGTGTCCAATCTGGCTGCATTTTGTGTAGACAGTAGGTGGAGGTGGCTGGGTATAGTCCTTTACCCGTTGTTCTGGCTGATGACACTTGTAACAGGGCCCTGGTGGTAGCCGCCTAGCTGAGTACATCCAGAACCCTTACAATGAGGGCCCTCGTTTCTAGCTCCAATAGAGTTGAAGCTAGACGCTGGTAAGGCTGTCTCTTTTGCTTTCTGTCCTTCCTTTGTTCCTCTTCCCGGTTATTAAAGGCTTGAAAACCAGGTCTAAAAGGTCTGATTGGGGGTTTGTGGACATTTTCCCAGTTTTTGGAGCTTTCATTTAATGTCCGGGACTGAAATAAAATGCATAACAAAAATGAGCTGTCTTTGCGGAGAGTTAGGATCTAAATTAGTATAATGTGGTAATGTTTCCAAAAGGGAAGCTAGGGTTTTCACTGGACTCTTGAATAACTTTCTTGACCTTATCATAGTTGATCTGTTTAAGCATGGCCTATTTTATGCCTTGTATAAGGCAGGATAACATACGGTCTCTCTTTTCCCTATCTGGGGAGATGGGCTGATAATTCCAATTAGGATCTTCTTCTGGAATTGCTGTTGCACCAGGAGTATATTGTCCAGACTGGCTGTGGTTTAGTTTACTAGTGAATTCTCAGACTTTAGCATAAATGCAGCAATGTTCCTTGGGGCTGGTGGTAGTAGTTAAAATGACATAAATATCTCTCCAAGTAAGGTCATAAGAAAGTGAGAGATATTGAAACTCCTTAGTAAATTTAGATGGATCTGTAGATAAAGAACCCACCTTAGACTCAATTAGGGAGAAATCTACCTTGAAAAGGGGACATGGACTCTAACAAGTCCCTCTGCCCTCACGACCTCCCTAAGAGGGAACTGTTGGGCTACAGTGGGAAACTGGAAATGTTTCCCTGAGTGAGTTTGGGCTGGTGAGGGCTCAGAGGGTGGTGGAGAAGGGAAGAGGGGTAGAAGGAGGCTGGCGTCAATCACCATAGCTGTTGGTGTTGGCTTCTCCTCTGGCAGTAAAGGTGGGTATAGAGATGGAGGATGGTGAGGAGAAGGAGGTGGGGATACTGATGGAGAGTATGGAGGCAGCAGTGAGTTATGAGAGATTGACTGGGTCAGAGTCTTCTGGCAGTAAAGTAGTTGGAGAGGAAGAAGGAAGAAACATGTGACAGGTGGCACTCAAGTCCTGGCAATGAGCGAACTCAAAAAAGACTTGAACTTATGGGACCTCAGCCCATTTCTTGTTCCTTTGGATATATAGATCAAGTTGGAGGAGGGTGTTAGCCACTAAAGAACCTTCATGAGGTCAGACCTCTTGGCTGCCCAAATTGTATTCCAAACAGGCTGTGTTACAATAATATATAAGATGTTTGGGGCAGATGTCCGCCTCTAACAAGAGAATCTTGAGGATTTTGAGGAGACACTCTAGTGGAGAATCCTTTGCCACAACAACTCAGAGTTTCCCATGAGGAATCCTAAAGGGAGAAAGGAATTAGTTCTGAGAACAGTCCTGAGAGAAAAAAAAATCCACATTCTCAGTTGGTGTCTCAAAAGATAATTAGTCTGTGTGGGTGTGGGTATTAAGTGAGAAAGGGCATTCCCTGAACTCCTTGACCCATTGGAGGCAGTCCTTATCCCAGCAGCAAGGCTGCTCCTTCATGTTTGGAAGACTTGGCACCAAGATTTCTCAGAGAGGGGCTCCAGACCCCCAAACAGAGACAGTAGCCCCTTGGGTTTGTTCTCAGAACCTCTAATAAAGGATGGGGTAATGCATGAACTCACTGGTGGTGTAAATTTTTACTGGATAATGCTAAGGCAGCAGGGAGAGGTTCGATTGATGTAGCTCATTGCAGGTGATAAAGGCGAGAGGATGAGCAGCAGAGAGAGAGGAGGAACCAAGAGCCAAGAACCTTGTCTCTCACCTTATTGGGTAATGGCAGTCCAAAACTTTCCTTCAGAGACCTTCTTGCCTTTCCAGAGTGTAACCTTGGTAAAAAAGGCCATCAGTTGCCTTCTAAGATCTAGTCCAGTCCACAGAGAAACTCAGAGAACTTGACTTTGAGAAGAAATAAAGAGCAGACCTTAGTCTCACACCCTATTAGGCCTCAGTGGGCTTCAGCCTTTCCTTGGGACCTATAAGCTCACCAGAGAAAAGCCCCGGCCAGAGCCATCAATTGCCATGGAGTTCCAGCACAGTCCACAGAGATACTCAGATTGGGAAAGAGGAGAGAGAGAAAGAGCACAGGGGGATTCCCAAATATTGGGGTGACTCCCCATATGGACTACCAAGAATGTTGGAGTTCAGTGGGGGGTAGGCCAGTGCCGTGAGAATAAACCAAAGAATTGCAGAGGCAAAGCAAAAGAGTCTATTCACATCCAAGAGAAGATGGGACCAGTGCTAGGGGGCAGCGAGGTGGTGGGTTTAAAATCAGGAAGTTTTACGGTCTCTATAAGGAAATACGGATGGTAAAAAAAGTCTTCAGTAACTGCATTCTTGGGTATTGATAACATAGGTCCTGTGATTTGATGTCAAGGTGACACATCTTGTAATTCTGATAGTCTGTCACAGAAGGCTGATCACAATAGATTACATCATCTTGGCCCTTTATGACTGGAAGACAAATACTTGGAATAGAAAAGTAATCAGTACAAGGCGGGCTTGTGGGGAGTTGCAAGACAATTATCCATAGCTACCTTGGGGAAATGGGTTCTGCCCTTTGTTAATGTCTAGAGGGCAAGCTAGGTAATTTGTTAAGAAAGTATGACAGAGCTAAGCAGTGGTAAAATGGCTGCACTTAAGCTGAACACCGTTTTGGTGTTTTACCCTTTCATTGACTATAGGCGCAATGTTGTGCAGCAGATTGCTAGAGCTTATTTGATTTGTATAACTGAAACTTTATGCCCATTCATTAGTAATCTCATGCTAAGTGTTCTTACCATAATAAACAAAAATAAAGCAGTACTAGGACAGTGCAATTGCCAACACATGGGCCCTGTAGCCATGCCAGGGAATTTACATCTGGGCTTTTTAACTAATTAGCTTTGCAAAAATGAACAAATTTGAATCATTCTATGCCTCAGTTTCCTTATCTATTAAATTGGGGGTGTTGATTGTGTATGTTCTACTGGGTAGTTATGAAGGTTAAAAAGCAGAAAAATATATTTATGTTAGTTAGAAACATATCTGTCACATAGTAGTCAATGTTATCTATGATGATAGGCCTTTTATTTTAATTTGGATATTAAAATAGCCCCAATCTAAAAAAAAAAAATTCCAGGTGATGTTGATGCTGCTGATTTGGAGACCATACTTTAAGAACAACTGGTCCTCACTCTGTTGCCCAGGCTGAAGTATGCTTGTGGCCACTGCAGCCTCTACCTGCTGGGCTCAGGCGATCCTTCCGCCTCAGCCTTCACAGTAGCTGGAACTACAGGCATGTGCCACCATGCCCAGCTAATAGAATGTTTCTAGGTAGGTGGGGGCTGGTGGGAGGGTGAAGGACCATCTGAGAGGATACTTGGCCGGAGTCCCCTCTCTGAGGGCGATTGCAAGCTCCCATCACCCTGAAATTAGAGCTCAGCACTCAAGAACACGGCAGAAACATCTGCTGTGGAAGGTGCCTGAGAAAAGCCTGCTGAATCCATCTGATTCCCAGCACCTGGCCCCGGTGCACACCATCACCTGGCATACTGGACCCGCTGGAGCGCAGGATTTGATTTTTGGAGAGAGAGCACCAGGAGAATCCAGAGAGAGAAATATATGCCTGGCAAGGAGCCGCCCACCGCAGCCATTTTCCAGGCAGAAACTTGCATTGCTCCGCCCAGCTCCCTTCACCGGCCTCCAACCCATTGCCTAAGCAACACACCAACAATTGCCCCAGGTGCTCCCTTAGCATTGAAATAGGGAGAGGCCTAACAAGGCACTGGAAGGGGCTGCCTACGCAACCCAGAGAGCCAATCTCTGTGAATGGCAGATCAACTACTCAGGGCTGGATTGTGGTCCAGAGAAAATATCCTGAGAGCACAAACTTCAGAGGGACCTGAGAGTACTGAGTTCCAGGCGCCCCACCCCCTACCCTGATCCAACTGTGGGACAAAGGGTGTGGCCAGAAAAGGATGAGGAAGAACTCCAAAGATTGCAGTGGCAGTCCCCAGCAATCCTCTGAATGTCAGACCCACATAACTGGGCCACGACTGAGAGGGATGAACCCAGATGGAGCCTGGACATTAATCTCAATAGGAGAACCCCATTCCAGGATAGGCCTGGCTGAGGTAACCTCGTGAGAGTTCATACCTGGGGAAGAGACTATCCTGTCCATCCCCACCAGAGATCTCCCTGACCATAGGAGAGTGGGGGAGGAGGACCACAGTCCCCACCCACCTCGCTGCCCCTCCTTCCCTGCTCCACTGAAAGAGGTGGCTCTGTAGGAGAGATCTGATTGGAGGAACAACTACAGAGCCTGCCACAAGAGGACAGGTTTTCTTGTGTCTGTTTTTGTTTTTTGCTTTGTTCTGTTTTTTTTTTTTCAAATTTCCAGTTATTTTTTAATTTTAAAAATTTTCTGTTTGTTAGTTCATCTATTTTTAAAATATTTTTCCTTTGTGCATGAATATACATGTGAGGCTTTGAACTGCAACCCTTCCCAAATTTGTTTTTCTTTCTTTTCTTTCTCTGTTTCTTTCTGCTTTTATTTGTCATTTTCTGTCTATGTGTTTGTGAATGATTGAGTATTCATCTTTTGATTTTGCTGTTGGTTTTTGCTCTTTTGTTCTTCTGGGGTTTCTTTTTTTTTTTTTTACAATTTAGGAGATGTATCAACATATATGTGAGGCATAAGGGTTCCATCTGATTCCCCCACCTTTTTTCTATTTTTTTTTTTTTGTTGTTGTTTTCTTAATCTCCCCCCTTTGGTCTTCTTGTCTTTCTTCTCTATTTACTTCATACTAGGCATGTGTGTGTGTGTCTAGTTTTCTTGGGGTTTTTCTGTTGTTGTGGTTTGTTTTGTCTTGCTTTGTTATTA